>VDFB02193867.1:140622874-140796522 GCA_007258455.2 Sequoia sempervirens | reverse complement strand
CTCTCCAATTTTCAGGATCTGAAATTGCTTTTTTGTGCTTATGTGGGTTGCCTTCAATTTTTTTTTTTAGTTTGCAGAATTGTTGCTATTCCAATTTCTTTCATTTCAAGTGTAATTTCAAGCATAGGATATTGTGTTCATTGCACTTTTTTGGTTTATTCCTTGTATGAGCTATAGTACTTGGTGTCCTACTACTAATATTTTGGTTAGAAAAAGTGCGAGACTCATGGCATCCCGAGATAAAACACTCATTGTGGATCTTGGGTTATCAAGCTCTCTTACTTTTGGTGTTGGAATTAGTTCACTAGGTATGGACCATACCTTTGACACCTCTTTTTCTATTCCTACCTTACCTACAAGTTCTATGTCGAGTGCTCAAACAATGGTTGATCATATTCCTTAAAAAATCATAATGAAAATGCACGAAGACCTAGCTCATTTACAAGATAGAGTGTGTACTGAAAACATTTCGAACATTGTTCTATCTACCATAAATAACCTTCACCGCATGATGGAAAGTGATGAAGGACTAGAAGTTGTGCATAACATATCTCAAATATTTGGAAAACATCTTCCTCCCCCCACTAATGGTGCTCAACCTTTGAACAATATGCAAAACCAAGGAGGAATTTAAACTCCTCACTCTTCAACTATAACCTCAATTCCCACCTATGCCAATCCTCAAATGACCACAAGAATGCAACCAACTAGTAGTATCCTTCCTACCTCAAACATTTCCACTAGTGCTCCTTATACCTATGTGGCATCCAATCTTATATATCCTCCCATAAGAAACTCATTCACTGGTCCTTCCAACACATACATACCACTACCATATTCATCTCCATCATACAATACAAGCAATTATCCTATCATTAACCATCTCTTATAGAGTCTTTCATCCATTCAACGCCAAGTTTCCACCATAAATTAAAATAAAAATGGTCCACCTTCATACTATGTCAAGAGCAACCCATTATCCTTGGAGATATTAAGAGCTTTGGTGCCACAAGGTATAGATATCCCTATATTTGACAAATACAGAGGAAAGGGAGATCTTGCTAATCATGTTAATGCCTTTACTACTTTTTGTAGTGACTTTATCCTTTAGGACAAACTTTTGGCTAAATTTTTTCCCCAATTCTTGAAATGCATTGCCTTGGATTGGTTTTCCACATTACCAAATAACTCAATTTGTTCATTCAATGAACTTTTTTAGGCCTTTATTAATAATTTCCAAGTGCACATGGTCCTTGAAATGACATTAGCTTATTTGATGAGATGCAAGAAAAAAGAGGGTGAAAAAGTAACTGACTTTATTTCATGTTACCAATCGCTTTATTCCTAAATCAGTATGAAGATTCCTGATTCCCACCTTGAAAATATGTTCATAGAAAACTTACAAAGCAAGATAATGGATAAGATCACCATGATGAAATTTCCCTCCTTCATGCATTTATGCACTACCCTTCGAGACTATCAGAATTCTATATGTAGTAGTGAATCGAGAAACACCTCTACCCATCCTAAGAAGTTCGAAGATTCAAACCAAAAACTTACCAACCTTTCAAAATACAAAATAAAAGTTTCCTTCAACTAAATTCCATCTCTCAACCTACTCAACCAATTGATACCCAAGTAGCCGCTATAAAGAAGAGTAATACTTATATCTTTGGGGATCCACAAAGGAAATTTACACCCTTACCTGACACACTCCATAACATAATGAACTAGCTCTTAAACAAAAACATGCTTACCTTACCTCCCATTCGACCCCTTGACCCTAGCAAGCCATTACCTCCAAGATTTAGACACAACACCTATTGTGCTTATCACCAACAAAAAGGACATGATACAAAACATTGCAAGAATCTTAAACATATTGTGCAAGACCTCATTGATTCCAATCATATCCTAATTGGAGGTTTGAATGACAATGGTAATAATTTTGTAAGTCCTCCCAACCAAAACTTGCAAATATTTACCAATCCCATGTCCAACCATAAGATTTCATTTGTAAAGGCTAGTGAAACTAAGCCCGATGTGAGGAATTTTGACATAGATGGTGAGAATATAAGCAATCATGAACAAATTCCTATGGATTATGATGAAAAGATTTCTATGGATACTAATGAACAAATTCCTATTGATACAATGATAGGAGTGGTTGACATCGAGCCTAGTAAACAACAAACAATTGATATTACTTTCTCCTTGGAAGAAATAATCAAACATGCACTTGATGGTCCTCTTTACATAGCCAACAAAATCAATAACAATCCCACTCCTGGGATTTTATTTGATCCCATCTGTGGAGAGAATGTGATCATAAAATAACTTTTATGTGTGCATGAACTTACTCAAGATAGATATGATAAACTAAAAGCATGGATTAAAATGCATGATGGTTTTTCTCATGCTATGATGGGCTCTATCACACTCCCTTTACAAGTAGGACCGAAGAAATCAAATGTATCATTCTCTATCATATCTAATTCAGACCAATTTTATGTGAAGTTAGGCTACAAATGGCTTCGCTCCATGAATGTGGTCCCATCCATTGTCCATAAGTGCTTAAATTTTCTAGTTGGAAATGAGATATTCATAGTGAACCATAGTGGCTTTAGACCCCCGTCTTCTAGTGGAAATTTCTCCTTAGATTATTTTTGTCCTAGACCTATGGGGCCTATAAGACCCCATGAATACTTCCTTTTCCTATCCTACTAAAAGTTCAAAGAAAAATGCATAGCCAAACTATCCCTTGGAAACTTGTCTCCACCCATGTTTGAACCTCTGCCACCTAAAGAAAATGATGTCAAGCTTGAGGCCCTTCCAACAAACCAAGACCCATCCATGAAAACTCCCTTACCTATTTCCTACAAGAAACCTAGAGAAAACCAAACAAGTCCTAATCTACCTCCTAAGAAAATTTATAAAGCCAAAGAGAAAGTGGTTGAACAACCTTCCATGGTTTCTTCCATTCTTCCCTCATAAGAAGAAAAGGAACCTATGGTTGACAAACCCACTCCTATACAAACGCAACTTGAAAACTGTAATAAAAAAACTACAATGCTAGAGAGCATAGGCGTAGGTGTTGTGTTATTTCTTGAAAGATGATTGATGAGAACAAAATTGAAAATCAAAATCCAAACTTAACAGAAGCAATAAACGATGACCCTCCTCTCTTACGAGAACAAACAGATTTTATGTCTCCAAAACAACAAGGACTAGCACCTTCTATGGATATTATCATTTTTCCTCATGTTATGGTTAACTTGGATAATGATGAGGAAATAGCTAAAATCAATGAGGCAGTGCATAATGATTTAAATTTCTTATTTTCCTCTTCCACAAGCTTAACCGATAACAACCATGGTCATCATCCTAAACCAAGTGATTCACCATGTGTTGAACCTAGTGATTATCCTAGTACAACACTTTGTGTTGTCCCTCTCTCTAGTGATCTGCATTCTGCATATACTGAACAAGACTAGGAAGTGGATGACCTACTAGATGTTTGACTCGCATGTGCTTTACTAGTATTTTATCTTTTATTTTTCCATTTTTATTTTGCTTTTCTTTTTTTTTCTTTCTTTTCACTTTTTCTAGCATGTGCATAACATGATCCCCTGTGATGTTTTGTTTGATGTTTCTCTCTCTATATGCATTCCTCTATTTGTACCTTTGTTCTTCTATATGTCGTATACTTTTTCCTTTTCATTGATCTTTTATCTTTTCCTTTTTGTCTTGTGTTTTCCTTTTGGGGATGATGCAAGGCATTGAGACATTCATGTCTCCTTCATGTTGACCCAAAAGCTTTTCCTTTTTCATTTTTCTTGTGTTTTCCTTTTTTCAATGATGCAAGGTGTCGAGACACCCTATGTCTCTTCCATGTTGACCCAAGAGGCTTTCATTTTCCTTTATTTCACTCTCTTTTTGTCATTCTTCTAGTTTTATTTGTATTTGGGGCATGATGATAGTTCTCAGCACTCTAATATATCATTGCAACAATGATAGATACCAACCCCAAATCCATCGAACCCTTATGCGTTTAGGGGGGGGAAACCCTCTTTTCCTTTTTTTTTTATCTTTTGGCTATGCTTACAACATGGTGTTAGCAATTTATTTAAAGTAGGTGCATACATTGGCATTATTTTGGCATGATTTCACTTGCATTTTTTTCCTTTTCATGTTCTTTGATGTGATTTTCTTATTTCATGATGTGATGTGTTTTCCTCTTGGTGGTGACATTGGGAGTAATGTCCTTCAAGAGTGTGATCTATCTTAGCATATTATATTCCCCTTAGTGGTGATGTGACACACTACATCGGGCCTTAAGTGGTGAATCTTTTATCCTTTGATCAGTCGTGTCTTGGAGACATTGGGAATGATGTCTGCTAAGAGTAAGACCTCACATAAACTAAGAAAAATCCCTTTGAACATCCCTCTTTCTTGCTGCATTTTTGTGCCTTATTAAAGTCATGGAGGTATGGATTTGATATGGTCCCCTGGGGCTCACCTAGTGAAAAACTAGCTTCAATAGCCCTTGTGAGCATGCATTTTTGTACCTTATTAAAGTTATGGAGGTATGAATTTGATATGGTCCCCTGGGGCTCACCTAGTGAACACCTAGCTTCATTGGGCCTTGTGAGCATGCATTTTTGTACCTTATTAAAGTCATGGAGGTATGACTTTGATATGGTTCCCTAGGTCTCACCTAGTGGACAAATAGCTTCACTATCCCTGTGAGCATGTATTTTGTTTGCATAGTGGACAACACATTCTACTTGTAATTTTTTTTGGAAAAATAGCCTAGAACCAGTCCAGTGCATTAGATGGATAGTCGAAGCTTGATCCATTGTAGTTTTCTTTTTTCCTTTCCTTTTTCCTTTTCTTGTCTTTGATGGTGTATTCTTGTGATTTGGTTATGGCTTCATATATCATCTGCAAGTGTGTTCCTTTGTGCCTATGTTGGTTTTCCATAGGATCTTAATCTTGGGGGCTTGGCCACCCTCTTGTTTATTGTCATCCTATATTACTAGCATTTTTACATTTGAACTCTTCTTGATTGCATAGTTGGCTACTTTAGTGTGAGTTTTAAGCAAGATCATCCTCTCACTAAAGTGGGGGCTAAATGTAGTGTCTAGTAAAATGCATACCCTTACATTTTCACACTTTTTTGGGCTTGGATTGCTTTATTTATGCTTCTTTATGGCTTAATTGGTCCTATTTTGTGTTCACAAGCCCTATGAATTATATATTTTTCTCATTAATCCTTACATTCTCCAATGCATAAATGATAATTTAATGACTCCATTTGTGTGTCCCTAATTTTTGGCTCGTGACTAAAACACCACCTAGGGAATCTTTATCCCCCAAAGGTCTTGGGACCCTAATTTTGTGGCATCTTAATTGGGCCCTTTTTTGTGTCTATGCCCCAAGTTTCATGACTTGGGACTAAGATGCCACCTAGAGTGTCTTAGTCCTCCTTGAGTCATTTTTGGGATTTAATTTCAAATTCTAGTAGGATTTAGCCCCTTTATTTAATGAATTCATATGTTGGCTTGGTGTGATGTAATTTTAGGATATTAAGCATAAGTAAGTATGAATACAAGGTCCATTCACTCATTTCAACCCAATTCTTTTATGAGAGGATTTATCATAGTATAATTGAGTTCACAAGAGCATTCAAGAGAAGATTTATCAACAATTTGGAGCCATCATCAAGATTCAAGCATCATATCAAATATTTTCTTTCATCATGTGTGTTGTGCTAACATTTGTTATGTAGGGTTTTTTATTCAAGCAAGATCTATCAAGCATTAAAGATCCATATCCATTTCAGCCATTGCACACAAGTGTGCAAACTTTACATTAAGGGTTTGGTGAGTTGTAGCATTGCATGTTGTTCATTGCCATTTCCTTCATTATTTCTATTTCATTTCAAGGTTTAATTACCAACAAGGGGTTTGACCAAGGAAAACCCCCATTCACTAACAAACAACAAGTTTTTCCCTTCTTGCATATTTGTGATTGTAGATCTAGGTTGTAGTCTTGAAGATCATTTGGAGCACAAAGTTGACAAAGTTACAAAGTTGCATTGCAAAGTTGTCATCTTCACGGAAACTCACCTACAAGCTAAATCCAAAATTTTCATAACCTGAGATCATAAAGGAAGCAAGTGTAGACATTGGAGCTCAGGATCACATTTAGAGTTTTCAAAAATTTAGAATAGGATGAATATGCCACCTTGGGCGTCTTAGTCCTTCGAAGCATATTTTTTAGAGATTCCTTCAGATCTGGTTCTGACATCTAAAGACTCTGTATCTTCCCCAGAAAATAGTAGTGGGACTAATACACCATCTTGGGTGTCTTACTCCTCCATAACACTTTTTGGCAGCTTGTTTACATTTCTAGAATCCTCACAACATCTCCAGACTTCCCAGGTGCACACTTCTAGTGTCATAGTTTTCTATTGTATTTTTTTTTATCTTTCTAGGTCATTTAGCATTCATTTGCATATCACATTATGTTTTCCAACATTTTCTTTTCCAAGCATTTGCTTGGTGGTGAACCTCTTAGAGCTAAAAGATCCCCCTCCTAGGTCCTTCCTAATTGAGAAATGACTCACCTTGTGCGGTTGTTAGTCAGTCCAATTGGGACTCCTGGGACATCCTTGAATGATTTGTGTGGAAAAAGTGTGATATTTACATATATCCATTTTTCCACTAATCATTAATCTCCTATCTATATAGATTATTTCATTGTTAAAAATTAATTTATAGCAAATATTGAAAAATAGCACAACCGCAACTTCACAAATAAAACCACAAGAATAGAGAAGAACACATGCAATATAATAAACACAATATTTTTGGACAAATTGTCCCTGGAAAAACCCCGAATTGAAAACCAATACTATAGATGAGGAATTTTATTAAACTCCACCAAATCAAGAGATACATAAATTGCTTGCCTCTTACTAGTAGAGCTCTGGCAATATTCTTCTTCGAAAATTCTTCCCTCAACTTCTCTTACTGAAATTCCACAGTTGTTATCTCCAATGCTATCACTGCAAATATTTCTCAAGTGTGTGTTCTCCAAATGCCCATTATTCCCATTTTATACTCTTCTCATTGAAAAAAAAATGGCCATGATTTTATCTCAATTGATGGATAAGATTAACTAGACTCTAACAAACCCTAACTAACTAGTTTCTAGAAGTCTCTAGAGGAATCAATTAATTAATTAATATTCTTGGCTTTGGAGACACCTATCCAAGCTACAAAAATTAACACATAGTATATCTTCCGCACATTCCAATTTATCAAGTATCCCCAAGCATGCCCTATCCACATATGTGTGACCTTTTCCTAATGAAATAATTTATGCTATTAAGTTTAAGTTTGAGCACTTTCGAGGAGAAAGCAACCATTCAGACACATGAGACTCCCACATGGCCCATCGACTAGCAAGCTACGCCAAGGTTCAACTATAGGCATATCTCTATCATTGGTGGTTCTTCTATTATTTTTTGTTGGTGCATGGATATTGGGGCTTTCCCTTGACTCCACATGAAATATACTCCATTTCCATTTGGAAACAATAGTCCCTTTGACCCAAGCTACAATAGTGAAGAACCTCCTTCATAGGCAGCTTTACTACCAAATTCTCTCACAAATGGCCTACTACAAGCATTTCCATCCCTGTTGCTTTGCTTTCTAATTTTTTCTAGTTAGAAAATAGAATTCAAAGAGGATATGTAAAAAATTGGAGATGCTCAATTGGATCAAAGACTCAATCTCACCTCCACACTTGGTGACAAGACCCCTCAATTTTTTGTTAACTGTCAATTCTTTTAAACTGCTCAAGTTTTATACTATGTGCAACTAATTAATTGTTAGGTAAAACAAGGCCTTTTCTTTAATAACTTGTTAATAAGGGGGTGTTTCTTCTAGTGTGAATAGTTGATAGGAAGCTAGTTCCAAGGTATGTGCAGGATCATGATGGGCCAAAAAGTGGCAATATGATGGGTATGTGGCTGACAACCTTTTTTTTACCCAAAATTGATGAAACAAAAAAGGTTTTTAAAGGAGATTCTAAAATTTCCACCAATATAAATTATGCTTTATTTTCAATTTAATAAGTAATTATTATTCATTTTCTATTCAAATTATGACTAAAGTCCTGATTGATAGACTGATTGAAAAACATCTATAGCTTTCAAACGGTATCACATTTTTTGAATCCAAAACATGTGTCACATTCTATGCTTCACATACTATAGGATTAAAAAGAAAAATTGAATTTCATGAAGTTTTGACCAAGTTAAGATTGGTCGGACATATGATTTTTTATATTTTTTAAAATTTGTAATAAAATATTCATAATTAATTATTTACTTGGAAAAAATTACAAAAAAATATGCATCACATCGGGACATGAGTCCTCTACTTATATCTAAAATCTTATAAAAAAATTATTATCATTTTATTATGATTAGGGTGGTCAGATAGACACCTACTTCTTATTTTTTCCCTGAAATTTATGTACTACTGCATTGAAATTTCAAAATTTCACCAAATAGATTTCTTTTTTTTTTTAAAAACCTATTAGTATAGAAACTACATTCAATTTTCTATAGATTGTATTCTTACATATTTTTGAAATAATATAGATAACTTATTCAAATTTTTACGTCAAGTTGCCTAACTCTGATTTTTCTGATTTTTTGCCACTTAAGGGCCTATTTTTTCCATGATGATCCTGCACATACCCTCCATCATTAACATTTCAATGTCAAGACAATTTCAAAATTATAATTTTTTAATCTATGTTTTAAACTCCAAAAAATCAATGTAATTTTTATAATTTTTGACAGAGCATAACTTTCACCCCATTTGTCAAAAATTGACAAATAATTTTTTGAAATTCATCAAAATTTCATAAGGATTCTAGATTTCTAGTTAAAATTAAATTTTGGAAAGCCCATTTTCAATATTTTTAAAAATATCAATGAAACATAAATAGGTGATTTGGTTTCCAAACTTCACGAAAGCTTATAAATCTTGTCTTAAATTATTTTGGGGGAGTTTCTACATTAAAATATAATACAATTTTGGGGGGTTTGATAAGGGACAATTCAATTGTCTTGTTGTGTGTGCATCATGGATGGGTAAGTGCATCAAGATGTGATACAAAAAGGGGGTCTTAAGATGCCACTTTTTTTTTTAAATCAGCAAAGTATGATATTCAATGAGAAAATGATGATAGTTACACTTAAAATTTGAAGATGCAACAAGAACAAGAGTTTTAGTGCTCTGAATCTACTTTATAAACTACTATTTTTTTAAATGGTGAATATTAAGGGTTTCAAAAAGGGGGAGCACACAAATTAGTCCTAGATATTTTATTAAAAAATATAACATAGTAATTGGTCTACTTTTTCATTTCATGAAACATTTGATGAATTATATTGGGAGGTCACCTTGGGTAACACTGGAGTATTGTTTGATTTATCATCTAGTGGAGTGTTAAAGTTGTTGGGTGGGATTGATGTGTTCAATGGCCCATTGAATTTATTTCCACTATTTGTGTTACTTCTCAAGTTATAGCTATGCCCTTTATGGTATTGTTGAAAAGTATGAATTTCATCAACTTCGTCTTGAGGTTTATTTTCATCTTTGACAAGGAAACGTATAAGTTTCTAAATTCATGGTTGAAATATCTCCTTCATATTCATGAGTATGACTTCTAACAATAGCAGGCGACTCAACACATTCATAACTTTCAAGGACCAAACTAGAATCATATTGGTGTAGGGGCACCAAGGAACTTTAGGTAAATGTGGTTTTATGTTAGGTTTAGAGGTGTGGAGTCTTATGTTTTTTTTCAATAAGGTCTAAATAGACCATTTAGTATTTATTTAGGAGTTATGAGTTTATTTGGACAAAAATTCAAAGGTTGTCTAAAAAAGTGCAATATTGAAAAAGATGTAAAAGTGCAAAAATGCACAAGGGACGAATTCCAACGGTCGCTTATAGTTCAAAAGTTAGTTTTGATGGTTTTTTAGTTAGTTATAGGTTATAAATACTTGAGAAACTTGAATGGAAGGTTTTTTTATGGTTATGTGAAAGAAAAATAAATAAAAATCCCTTGATTTCATTACAATTTTTTGTTTTTAATTGAAAATCTGTTGTTCCAAGCTTGTATGGGTCTGTACAGGGCCATATTGGCTTGAAGGCTCTTTTTTTGGTTAGAACTATGTTTTAACTCCATTTTGCATCTGTTGTGGAATAATTTCATAACAATATATTTGTTTTATTGCTCTTCTATACATAGGTTTGAACTTCAAATTTCAAGGGTTTGAGAGTGTGATATGATTTATTAGGCCATTCCTATTGGAAACAAGCAACACTGTGAGGGGGGTGAATCAGTGTTGAGAAAAAATTCAACTTTATTATTCTGTGATTTAACTTACTTAACCATTCAATAAAAGAAACATGCATCAACAGAATGAAAATAATTTCAACACCATAACACTAGAATTTTTACGTGGAAACCTTGTTAGGGAAAAAACCACGGTGGATGGCCAATCCACAGTATAATATGAGTATACCAAAAATAAGTACATAATGGGAATGCACTTGCATTCAGGCTCACTGCCTAGAGCTCACTACTCAAAATGGATGGGCTCACTACCCTACAAAGACTTGGAATAAATCCAAAAGAGTGAACTGATGAAATAGCATCCACAATGCTTGATTACAGTTCCAATTAATCTTTGATGACAATCTGCTATCCTTGGACTGATTCAACAATTCTGCTCTACTTTGCACAACTCGCACTACAAAAATATTAATGCACAAGTGAAACTATGCATAATCGCCTAATCACTCTTGTTGATGATCGCAAAACACCACCACACTAATTTCACACACACCAAATGATATATAAAATCTCTTATATATATACACAACTAGAAATACAATTGCTAAAGGTCGGCCTTAATAAAAATTGGAAATATTATTAACTTGTTGGCCCAAAATGACAAATGGATTTTCAATGTAGATCTAACACCACTGGCTAAACTATAGCTAAGACCCATAATTAAATATTTGAACATAATTTTTTTTAAATAATTCCACTTTACACATCCACAATGCACCACATTCATTGAGTTGGCTACAACGAGCAAATAGATACAAAACATCCTACCAGACCTCCAAGCTCATACTAAAACTAATGCAACACCACAAAATTTAGTAATAAGATAATATACATGCTCACCAAGCAAATCCAAGGGTCCACAACACAAAACAATGATCCGGTGAAGTAGACATATTAATTGACTGACTGGATACCCTGTTATTCAAATATTAGGTCGGTAACACACAGTATTGCACTTTATCTACCAGTATGACTAGATACAGATCTGTGGATGATGAAGATGACTTTAGTTGCCATCAATGACAACACTAGAAGTCAAAAACAATCTCCTAAAGTCATGTGCCAACAATATCCCCCTTTGGCAGTGATGGCAACACTTAGTGAAAAATGACTAAGTTTCAAAATTGATAAGTACACTACCAAAATTCAAAATACTACTCCCCCTAAGAATGTCAAGGATTTTTTCGTTGCACTCTCTCCCCCTTTGACATCAATGAAAAAATTGGGGAAACCAAAATTGCAAATATTGTTGAGACTTACAAAAATTTGAAGATGTTTGCAAAGTTATTCTTTAGCCCACTTAAGTTTGAGTCCCAAATACTTCTCAAACTCTCCAAAATGGCTATATGACCACAGAGTAGATATGACAAGGTTTATGATGCTTTGAGACTTAGTGGATTAGGAGTGGTCATAACATCTTTAGATTCTTTCAAATAATTTACCATCATCTCAATCTTTGAGCTTATCAGTCCCCTACTTGTTCACATACTCTGCTAATGATCCTATAGACATCCAAATTTGGACACTTAATTTATCCAAATTTACCACTTTTCATCTAAACATCCTATTATTTGCATTAATCAAGTAATATTACTATTATTTAATTAATATCCTTAATTTTGTCAAATCCCTAAGGTATTTAATTATTAATTAAATACCTTACCCTCTTTAATCCCCTTTTCATCAAATAAATTCTTCACGTGTCATTTTCATCTAATCCTAATCCATCTCTTAATCTCTTCATTAAGGATGTTCACATGCCTAATCCTTGATTAGGATGTGTCACATCCTCCAACTTTTGCAAGTTGGCTTCTAATCCTCATTAACCCCTAATTATCCTCTAATTACTGATTAGTCAAACCTAATTAGTACCTTGGTCAACTCTCCCCATTCCCCAGGAATTTTTAATTCCTTTTTATTCACCCTAGGCTCCTCTCTTCCCCATGTGCTTTAATTCTTTTATTCCTCCTAGAATCCCCTTTTCCCATGCATCTTCTAGAACCTTTGACTTGTCACATCAAGTCACATGTGACAAATTCCCACCTTTTGGGAACCTTGTCTTATCCACTAGATTCTTCCAATCATTGTGAATTTTTAATTCACTTTTATTCTCCCAAAGCTTTCCCCTTCCCCATGTGATCATTGAAAGTTCACATCAAAGTCCTTCCTTCCTCCACATCATGTACCTCCTTTCCACATCACCTACACATCATCCTACCTTGGCCATCTCACAATCCACATGTCAAGATGTGAGGGCTTGTGAGTCCTCAGCTCACCTTAGCCCTTCATCTTGACCTTGTTGGATAAATCCCAACCATTGAATTCTCTAGAGAATTCAAGTTTCCCTATAAATACCCCCTCCTCTAAGGAATTTTTAACACTTAGCCATTTTGCAACTAAATGCTGCCATTTTATGTACTCATCTAGTCTTCAATTTCACCCATTTTCATTTGCATCCAAGCATATAGTCAAGACTTGCATTTAGCCATATCAAAAGCCATCAAGGAGCATACAAATCAATCCAAATCAAGGGCCAACCAAGGAGTTTCAGCTACAAGAAGGAAGGTATATCTATTTGTCTTCATTTAACACTTTCCTCTTTGCATTTACAAATTCCTTAGTCTAATCTTGAGGTGTTTCCTTATGTTTTCCATTGCATTTTATTTTCTTAGAAAGGGTTAGACATTTAGGATATCATAGATCCTTTCATTTTCAATTTTCAAACTCTTTATTTGGTTGAGCACAAACATTACCTAATTTTCTTGATTACAAACACTACCGGCTATAAGGGTCAAAAGTGTTGGAAATTTATTGACCAACTACTGTTCAATTTCCTTCAGCTTCGTTTCATTTGCTTAAGTAAATTTTGACAATACCAAGCAAGATTTGTATACTTTTCCTCCCTCAGACATAGTACTTTGAATATTATTTATGCAAGTACTCAACAGAGCTTTGTCTTTGGCAATCAATTATTTTAGGCTACCAAATCTCTTCTCCTGGAACTCCTTTTTCATTTTAACCAAAGTTGATTTCTCAAAAGATTCAAAATGTGAATCTACAGAATTTATTAGCTTCTTTAACTCACTGGAGGAGCCTGATGGGTCCACAGCATAAGTAGGCATAATTTTCTATAAAACTCTAGATGCAAGCTTTAGTAGTTCATTGTTATCTATGTGACATTTTAGTATCCTCTCATTGGATTTGGCTTGAGCAATTTAGTGACCTTCATCATTTGAATTGGAGATAGAGTAGCTTGGTTAATTGAGCTTTCATCCAACTCAAGATCTAACTCTTTGTGCTGCTCCAATAAAGATTCCTTCACTTACTATATTATGATTTCTTGCTCCTTTTCATTTTCAACCTTGGATTCTGCTTTAGGATTGACTTTAGGCATTTCAGCTTCTTTAGTATGTACCTCCTTTTCCTTAGCTAACATCTTAACAGGGACCTTAGTTACAACATGTGTCTCTATATTAGGATAAGTTAGAATATCCTCAAACTATGGAGGGTCATACACATTCATGTTTTCCTCATTCACATTCTCTTCTCCTAATTCATTTACCTCCACATTCACTTCTTCATTTATTTGAACATTGACTTCCTCAATGTTAATCTTATCTTTTTACAAAAATTCTTCCAGAATTTCCTTAGTTTCTCAGACAACAATGTTAGTTTCACCAATCATAAGCTTGTTTACCCTTGTTTTGCTCCTAAATTCCCTTTTGGCCTTTTCAAGGAATAAAAACATTTCTTCAGTTGTCATTTCCGAGCACAAATCTACTAGGACTCTCTTCCTTAGATTGTCTTCTTCTAATAAGGTGCTTGACCTCCTAGACTCTAAAGCATTGTATAGAATTGTAGGCAAACTAGACATGATTTCCATAAGAACTTTATTAAAAACAATCATATTCTTTATTGTTTCTTCTTCAAGAATTTTCTTACCGGATTCATCAAAGGACTCATACCAATCACATAGTGGCTTGATATTTCCATTTTTCACTACTATATTCTCAACTTCCTTAATAGACATACTAAGCTTCTCAACTTTGGCCATTTTCTTTGCTTCTTCTCCTATCCCTAAATATTTTCTCTTATTCAATTTGACAAAATGAGTACCAGTAGCTTTTATCTCCCTTACTACTTCTTCTGAATCAGTTTCTTCCTCTTCATCTGCAGACACAACTTTGTAGGATTCGGTGCTTTTATTCTTCTATCTTTTTCTGGAAGCCTTGGCTTGATGTGACTTGGCTATAGAGGAACTTCTAGTGTGAGCAAGAGATGTTCCTGGACTGGTTGATTATGCCTTTTCTTTCTCCTTAGCTACTTGAACATTTTCTCTTTGTCTCCTCACTTCTCTTTGTTGATGCACAAGGATGCCAAAACTTTCTGCAAGGGCTTCTATCTCTTTTCTTACCCTTCTGGATATCATGGGATTTTTCAATTCTGAGTGAACTTGTAATCCTTTCTCTGCATAAGTACCGAACCTTTCTTCACCCTAATCTAGTGGTGAATTTAGCAAGTGTTCTACATACATGCTTAGAATGTTCTCATCTACTTCATAACCCGCAGGCATGATCCAAACTATTCTAGGATCAACAACTTCCATATGGCACTGGTCAATGTCTACCATGAAGCAAATAGAGTCTTTGTATTTCTCCATAATTTTTGTAGGAATTCTTTCTTTGGAATGCATTAAATTCTAAAAATTTGTGAAGTATCCCCACAAGATTGTATTGTAGGTCTGTCAATCATCCAATCTACATAACATGTTTCATATCTGAACAACTACTGGCATATCATTACACCATTGAACTTTACCAGCTAGGTATGTGCAGGATCATGATGGGCCAAAAAGTGGCAATATGATGGGTATATATAGGGTAAGTTGCTGACGACTTTATTTTTACCCAAAATTGATGAAACAAAAAGGGTTTTTAAAGGAGAATCTTAGCTTTCCACCAATATAAATTATGCTTTATTTTGAATTTAATAAATTATTATTATTTATTTTCTATTTGAATTACAACTAAAGTCTAGCCGATAAGGGCGTGGTTTGGTGGTCAAGTCGCTTGGTTGTAGTGACGACCACCAGGGTTCAGACCCTCGCTGGGTCAAAGTGCTCGCAGGCCTTATGCCTTCGTTGAGCCTTTGTGCTTGCGGGTTTGGTTGTTTCTTGTGGTTTTTTGTACCCGGTTCATAGCTCCGGTCAAAAAAGCATTTACCCCTAATAATATGGGTGCATTTCACCTTTAAAAAAAAAAATTTATGACTAAAGTCTTGATTGATAGGTTGATTGAAAAACATCTATAGCTTTCAAATGGTATCACATTTTTTGAATCTGAAACATGCATCACATTCTATGTTTTGCATACTATAGGATTAAAAAAAAATAAAAATTGAATTTCATGAAGTTTTGATCAAGTTAAGCGTGCTATCTGAGTTTTATATTTTTTAAAATTTGTAATAAAAAAATCATAATTAATTATTTACTTGGAAAAAATTACAAAAAATATGCATCACATCGGGACATGAGTCCTCTACCTATATCTAAAATATTATAAAAACATATTATCATTTTATTGTGGTTAGGGTGTATGGACACCTACTTCTTATTTTTCCTTGAAATTTAAGTACTCTGCATTGAAATTTCAAATTTTCACCAAATATATTTTCTTTTTTAAAATAAACCTAGTAGTTTAGAAACTAAATTTAATTTTCTACAGATTCTATTCTTACACATTTTTGAAATAATATAGATAACTTATTCAAATTTTTACGTGAAGTTGTCTAACTCTGATTTTTTTAAAAAAATTGCCACTTAAGGGCCTGTTTTTTCCATGATGATCCTGCACATGCCCAGCTCCTGGTACTTCACCTAAGTATTAAAAAAAAAAAAATCAACAAGTTACCATACTTGAATGTGTTCTTCTTATCCTTCTTGATTTTTCCCAAATTCTCCATTAACTGGCTTCTGAGAAGTTCACATAAATCATAGTCTACATTTTGTTTGACCATTTCATATGTTGCATAAATAGCTATTTTGTATATAGAATTCTCCTAGCTTGAATGATAAATTTATAGCTGATAATCATTGGTGAAAATTTTACATCTACTGTGGTAATGTCATCTATCGGCATTTCCCTTCTATCCCATTTTGAGCATGTCGCTTCAATAACCTTATCATTCTTCACAGACTTCAAAACTAGAAGTCTACCAGTGGAATTTAGTCCTATAACTGCACAAATAGCTTCTTTGGTGATTTTGAATGGCACATCCAACCACATGAATTCATCATGGACACGACTCAGCAAATATTGAAGCCATTCATCTTCTTCGAATATAGGGAATTTCACAAATTGCATAAATTTCTTATCTTCTAGGGTTTTGAATTCTAGTTTCACAGTAAGATCTTGAGTTATATGATGAGTGTACAAATCCAACAAATGTGAGGTTCCCAAATCCTCAATGTTTGTGTGCACATAAGCCCTAATATCCTTAATATGTAGGACTCTGTATGACACCGATGAAAATGCACATAAGGGTTTTGTGTCTACGGACTTATACGGATTCCATTTGAACTTTGGATGCAGCCTATCCTTAACTTCGACTACTAGAAGAGTAGACATGATTGCAATCATACAAGTTTATAGGTTTTCAATAAATGCCTTTTGGGGACAAAAACAAAATTTGATTGCAGATTCTCCTTTATGCTTGAGTCTTTCCACAAATTCGCAATGATCACTTCAGAGCTCTCCAAAACACTTTTCTCCAAATGTAATATGACAAATGAGGGTTGAATCCATTCCTTTTATTGTCCACATACCTAACTCTTTTATTTTTCAATAAATGCTCTTTCCCTAACTCATCCAGTTTTCTTCCTTTTAGACACTGAGATAGATGACTCTTATGTGGATCGCCAATATGCTTCACTAATGCTTTTAACTGGTTGAACAATATCTAAGAGGTATCAACTCTCCTACTAGACTTATCCAGATTCCAGTATCATTCACCTACAAGAGGGGGTTTGAGAGTTTTTCTTGATAACTCCCCCTATGCCAGAGACCTAAAATTAATTCCTTGAGGAATTACCAGAAGTTACTTCTAGTGCAGGTCCATTTCCTTCTATAGAGGGATTCTTCTTCACCCATTTCTTTTGCATCTTCTTTTTTCTCATGTTAGTAGTAACTTTTCCTTTCCCTTTAACATCTTGTTGCATGTTCTATTTTACTAGACCTCTTTTGTTCCAATAGAATATAACGATGTGGCCAAATTTGTTGCAGTTGTAGCACACAACATTTCTCTGTCTAGAAAAATTGTTCCACTAACTTTGCCTTGATCTGCATTGGTTAGCAATATGTCCAAATCTATTACATGATAGAAACCAAGATCAGATTTGCAAACCAGAATATCCTTCCACAAAAGAGAAACACAGAAAAAGAAGAGATTTGCAAGAAGATGTGCAAATAATTATTATTCAAGAATTCAATAATTACATGATAATGATTTTCTTTATAAAAGAAAAGATGCATAACCCTAATCTTATCTTGAGCAACAAGATAGCTCAATAAAATAAAGATGAAAACCTATAACTTAGTAATTAAATAAAGCCTAAGTAAACTTATGCAAAGTGTAATTAATAATTAATTACACCAACACCCCCCCATAAGTGCAACTTAGGGAGAAGAAAATTATTATGCAAAGATGAGTTCTAGAAACAAGGCCTAATCAGGTACTCATTTACAAATGCAATAATGAAGTAGACAAGGAAAACCCAATGGAACAAAACCCCCCTACTATGAGATGACTAATGCAAAGAAGCACTGGAACAACATTGTGGAGTAACACTGGAACCACAATCCAACAAGCAAGGAAAGATACTTCTATCTACAACTGAAACTAAAACTAGAATCATGATAATGTGACAGCAGACCCGATGCCACGGAACACTAGAAAACTCACAAACTAGAACAACCCTAGAATCTATGAAGCAATAGTAGATGAGATGATGACAAAATCTAGAAGCTATGTATCTCGATGTCGATTCCAAACTATGACTAAAACTCTTCCATGGGAAGGAGTACCAAAAAGGACTTTGGAACATTAGCCATAAAAACATGGCCCTCAAACGAAGAAGAATTTGAACCAATGAGGATCAAGAAACATAATCTCTCAATTGAAGTGTGAACCGATGAATCCGATATGTGTCAAGCAATAGAAAAAATGTGGCCAAAAGAAAATAGGAAACCAGATAACCCATGCGAGCTATCATCAAATCAAAATGGATATGGAGATCAAAGTGCATGCACACTCTAATAAGATTTATTATGCAAGAAACCCCCCTGATGAAACTTTATCTCAATTCATTTATTACAATAACCCAATGATTGTAAAAGGAGAGCATGCCAAACATGCATAAACATAAAATAGCATGATGTGGTACTGAAATGAACTACAAATATTCAAGTTTCACTTTTCCAACTGCCAAAACATCCAAGTAATATCCAAAACACCCATCGGGAAAAATCTGGAATAACAATAAACTTGGGATAGATACAGAAAAAAGTGCATGGACAACAAGATAGAGCTCCTCAATACCTTTCCAACGCCTCAAAGAAGACGAAAATCAAAGATCGTGGAAAAAATTTATGAGCTTGGAAGCCCAAAAAGAACATCTGACTTCAAACAGAAAAAACAGAAGATAAACAAAAAAATTCTAAAAAATAGCATGCACCATTGGAAAGTGTTCAGAACCATCTTTTTGACGATATCTCTTTTTCCCAATTTCGATACCGTATGCCCAAGTTATGACCAAAAGAAAAAAAATTGCTCCTTTAGGAAAAATCAGGGCTAGGAGGGGTAAAGAGGGTCGTACGGCCAGGTGGCGTCATGCTGACGTCAGCACCTCACTATGTTAAATTTGAAGGCTATCTGGGCGTCGGTGGAAAAAATCCCCCCCTATCGAAAAAATTTGGTAGTTGCTAGTATATTCTGCCTCTTGCTGGAATATACTCCTAGAATATGTGCTAACAGCTCAGAATATTCTCCCGGAATCCTGAAGATTCCCTACACAAAATGCCGCCGAAAACTTTTGTCAACAACTAGAATATGCTACCTCGCCCGGAATATTCTTTCACTGGCAGGGCTAAGCATCAGGGTTCTAGTCTGCCAAAGGACCTGTGCGGGGGTTGGGGCTAGCCGAGGGCTGGGCGCATAACGCTTAGTCCCCATATGACCAATGCTAATGGAGGAGGAGCCCGTGGGGCCTGTATGGAGGCCGGCAGTGGAGGAGGGTGGCGCCACTGGCGGCAGTGGCGGGTTGGTGGCTGCTCGGTGGTAGAGCTATTTTCTACAAGGAGCACCGACACAGTTTTCAAAACATGTGTTTTTTTTCAATTTTTTTAAAAATGTGCCTCGTAACGCATGTTGGGGAGGCCGTATGGCCCCCCAGGAAATTTTTTTTGCCTCCCAGACCAACTACTCAGAAATCAATGAAACGAAGGGTGTTCTTAGGGTTTTTGGCCGCTGTGAATGCGATGGTGACCTCCGTTTGTACCCAAAATGCTCCAAAAATTTGGCTACCCCCAGATCTTGCAAAAAATCTCTGAGCTTGAAACCCTCATGGATCTGGAAAATGATGGCCAAACTCTACAAAACAAAAGTCAATCCTGACTTGTTCCAGTGCTCTGAATCCAATGGTAAATCCTGATTTGATCCAAAACGCCTCATGAATAAACTCAAGGAATGATACTCTCGAGGAATCCCGAACGAACCCTACAATGATTTTCTCAAAAATCTGAGAAGGGGCTACAAATCAAGGCTCTGATACCATGTTAGAAACCAAGATCATATTTGCAAACTAGAATATCCTTCCATAGAAGAGAAAAATAGAAAAAGAAGAGATTTGCAAGAAGATGTGCAAATAATTATTATTCGAGAATTCAATAATTGCATGATAATGATTTGCTTTATAAAAGAAAAGATGCATAACCCTAATCTTATTTTGAGCAACAAGATAGCTCAATAATATAAAGATGAAAACCTATAACTTAGGAATTAAATAAATCCTAAGTAAACTTATGCAAAGTGTAATTAATAATTAATTACACCAACATTACATGCATAGCATCTAACATCTTTATGAAAGTTGTTAATCACAGTTCTACATTCACTTGATTTATGACCATACTTATAGCAATTAAAACACTAACCTGAGAGTGATGGTCTACCTGTATTCATTCTACTCCTACACTTAGAAGCCATATGAAAAATTTGTTACAAACATAACAATAGCCATTAAATATTTGAGCATTTGGTTGCCTTACTAGATCTCCTCTGGTTCCTTTCATCTGACTTATTTTTCTGAATCTTCCTTGTCTAGAATTCCTTTGTCCAGATCCGGAACTTTCTCCTTCTTCATATCCAAGACCTCATTTGTCACCATCAATCCTCTATCCTTTGATTAGTTCATCAAGTTTGGTTTAGCTTGGTTTGAATTTCTCCTTATACTCATTTGATTTAGAAAGTTCATCTCTAAGGTCATCAAGGTGCTTTTCAAGCATTTCTTCATTGTTCTTGGATTGATCCAATTCATTATCTAGTCGATTGTATTGTTCAAACTTTTCTTTCAAGGACTCTACAAGATTTTCTTCATTCTTCTTTATGTCCTCAAGTTCCTTGGTCATTCTCATCATGGTGGATTCCATTTCTCATTTCAAGGGAACATTTTCTTTGGAAAACTTTTCACATTCTTTTGTTTTCTCCTTCAGAGATAGACTGAGTTGTTCATCTTCCATACCTTTGTTCTTTTGTTTGAGCTGACCACATAATTCCTTTCTTTTGTCCCTTGATTCATTGATCTTTTCTTTTAGTGATTGGATGGAATTTCCTGGATTCTCAAGATTTTCTTGTAGTTCTCAATTCTCATATTTTATCTGGTCAAGATCATCTAGGGCCACCATAAGTTGTTGTTGAAGACTACTTGTATCCATTGAAAAACACCTTCCAAGAACTCCCTAAGTTGTAAGACTTATTTCGAGGAACCTGTTTTGATACCAATTGTTGGAAACAAGCAACAATGAGAAGGGGGTGAATTAGTGTTGAGCAAAAAATCAACTTTATTATTCTGTGATTTAACTTACTTAACCATTCAATAAAAGAAACATGTATCAACAAAATGAAAATAATCTCAACACCATAACACCAAAATTTTTACATGGAAACCTTGTTAGGGGAAAAACCATGATGGATGGCCAATTGATAGTATAATATGAGTATATCCAAAATAAGAAGTACATAATGGGAATGCACTTGCATTCAAGCTCACTACCTAGAGCTCACTACTCAAAATGGATGGGCTCACTTCCCTACAAAGACTTGGAATAAATCCAAAAGAGTGAACTAAAGAAATAGCATCCACAGTGCCTAATTACAGTTCCAATTAAGCTCTAATGAAAATCTTCTATCCTTGAGATTGATTCAACAATTATGATCTACTTTGCAGAGCTCACACTGCAAAAATATTAATGCACAATTGAAACTATGCATAATCACCTAATCACTCTTCTTGATGATCGTAACACACCACCACACTACTTTCACACACACCAAATGATATATCAAATATCTTATATGTATACACAACTAGAAATGCAATCACTAAAGGTTGGCCTTAATAAAACTTGGAAATATTATTAACTTCTTGGCCCAAAATTACAATTGGATTTTCAATGTGGATCTAACATTGTTGGCTAGACTATAGTTGAGACCCATAATTAAATATTTCAACATAAAAATATTTTAAATAATTCCACTTTACACATCCACAATGCGCCACATTCATTGAGTTGGCTACAATGAGAAAATAGACACAAAACATCTAACAGGACCTCCAAGCTCATATTGCAACTAATGCAACACCACAAAATTCAGTAATAAGATAATATACGTTCTCACCAAGCAAATCTAGGGGTCCACAACACAAATGATGATCCAGTGAAGTAGACAGATTGACTAACTAATTGGATACCCTATTCTTCAAATATTCTATCGATAACACATAGTATTGTACTTTATCTACCAGTATGACTAGATATAGATCTCTGGACCATGAAGATGACTTTAGTTGACATCAATGACAACACTAGCAGCCAGAAACAATCTCCTAAAGCCATATGCCAACAATTCCACCTATTGTAAATGTTATGTCTCAGTGGAATGGTACTATTTAGATCTATTTTGGTGTTAGAATGCTTGGAGGGAGAAGGGGAAGGTCATTTAAGGTCTTGGGCATGATTCCCTAGTTGCAAAATGAGTGATTTTGAGTGAAAAAGAGTGAATTTGAGAAGTTTTAGTGTGGGAAAGTGTGAAATATTTGGGGGCAGCATATTATGAGTGTGTATTATGCATGCACACACATAATAGGTCAAGTTTGAGGTGTTGAAAAGGTTGCTAGAAGTTTGGAGTATGGATTTTCATTAAACCCACCTTAGAAAGGCATACAAATGAGGGTTTCTTGGTTTGGTGACTTAGAGAGTGTTTCTCTTGAAGGGGAAGGTGTATTCTGAGGTGTTCAGACCTAATAAGTGGATGGCCAATAGAAAATCAGAGGGGAAACAAGTTTTAAGAGTAGTTCCTTTGTAAAACAAGCCTAATTGGCCTTGTAGGACAACAATGAAGTTTGGTTTTGATGAGGTTAGTCCAAAGTGACCATAGTTGATTTTTAGATATGTTGAAGTATTCCCAAATGGGTCCTTGAAATTTATGGTTTCCAAGGATAATCAATTTGGTTGAGAAGATATACTCGATTTAGTTGTTATAGATTACTGCTAGCAAAAGAGAGTCTTGGTTGTGAAAGTTGGAAGATCTGATGAAATAGGGTTTTCTTTGAACCTATCAAATAGATGTTGTTTAAAGTGTACAAGAGGTTAGGTCAGAGTTGGAATCATGTTTTGGTGATTTGGAGTCTTTTTGGTCTTGTGAGATCAAGTTATAGTGAAGAGAAGTGGGTGAAGTTTGAGTTTGGTTAATTGGAAGACCTCCCCTACATTGCATCAATTGGTATCAAAGCATAGGAAGTAGATCTTCTTAAGGGAAAAGTTAAAGAGTTGCAAATTGAAGGTGAGAAGTTGAAAAGTTAAGATGCCTCCAAAGGGGAAAAATGTGGCTAGAAAGATGTAGGAGATGGAAGAGAAGACTGAGAGGGAGAATAGGAAGTTGAGAGAACTGCAAAATAGAATGGAAGAAAGGTTGGAGAGTGTTGAGACAGGTCAGAAAAGAGGTGTGATGGTAAGTGATGAAAGTGATTCTGAAGAGGAAGAAGATGAAGAGTATGAAGATGTAGATGAAGAGTTGGATCCTAAAGACCAAAGAATGGCCAAGCTACTAAAGGTTGTAAAAGAAAACAAACACAAGATAAAAGTTTTTTTTCCTATGTATGATGGTAATCTTGCTGATGAAGCATTGTTATATTGGATTGCGGGTTTAGATAACTTCTTTGAATGAGAGGATGTACCTAATGAGAAAAAGGTGAATCTATAGTAAAGACTAAATTGAAGTGGCATGCATTAGTTTGGTGTGACTATGAACAAGCTAAAAGGAGAAGAAAAGGTAAGTCTAATATTTTTTCATGGGATAGGATGGTAGCCAAATTGAAAGCTAAACAAGTGATTATGCTATCCAAATGTCAAAAAAGCTTCAAGATTTAAAACAAAGGGAAATGGATGTTAAGACTTACACTAATGAGTTTTATAAGTTGAGCATAAGGGTAGGATATATGGTTGATGATATAGAAAAAGTGGCCAAGTATCTTAGTGGACTAAGATTTAACATTCAAGATGAACTAAGTTTTCATAATCCAAGGACTATTGAAGAATGCTACCAAATGGCTATAAGGGTAGAAGAAAAAGTGAAAAGAAGGAAAGATAAAACAAGTAGAGGTAGAGGCAGCACTTTAAGAGGCTAGGGTACATTTTCTTCTTCAAGACAATCCAGTGAAATCCAAGGAGATGCACATAAAGAACCAGGACAATTTGTTGATCAACGTGCTGGATTTAGAGGCACTAGAGGTAGATTTGTTGGAGGTAAGAATTCAAACATGTTTTCAGGTAGGTGTTATAATTGTAATGAGTTTGGACATCTAACATACAAATTTCTTGAAATACAAGGATCAAAATCAAGCGGTGGTGAAAGGAGAAGTGAAAGAAGGGCTCAAATTAGAAGAAAATTCCTCAAGGTAACAAAGGAGAAAGAATCAATGCAAAGAATAGTTCTATTATGAACAATATGCAAATGCAACAATAAGGCATGCAAGGTAGTCATAGATTCAGGTAGCATTGAGAACATGGTATCTAATGATATGGTAGGTAAGTTGAAGTTGCAAAAATTTCCTCATGAAAATCCATACAAGATATCATGGTTGAATGGTAACCAATCCATCTTGATTAGTGAACAAGCTTTGATTGAATTCAATATTGGAAGTTATAAGGATCAAGTTTTTTGTGATGTTGTACCAATGAATTATTGTCATGTTTTGCTTGGGATACCATGGCAATATGACAAACATTCCATTTATGATTGTAGAAATAATAATTATTCAATTGAGCATAATGAGAGTAGATTTACACTCATACCATTACAAGGTGATGTGAAGGACCAGTCAAGGATAGCAAGGGTGATTATGTTTGGGAGGAAAGAATATTTCAAGGTTGAGGAAGAAAAAAATAGAGTGAATGCAACCATTGCAAAGGCATAAAGTATTAAGATAGTGAGTTTAGGGAATGGTTCAAAATTGAAGATAGAAGATGGTGATTTAGTGAGAAAGGCTGAGATAGTAAAAGTCAAGGATGAATTCCTTGAGAAGGTCCAAAATGAGTTGAAGGAGTATGATGGAATTGTGATAGGGATAGTCCTATGTCCCTTGGCTACAAAAGAGGATAAAAGGAAGTTAGCCATTATTGATACAAAAGTGTACAAGTCTGAGAAAACATAGGATGGTAAGACCAATAGGATAGAGGTTTGCAAGTCTATTGGTATAGTGATGCTTGAGGTAGAAAAATAAGTAATAGAGATGAAGGAAAGAGGTAGAATACAACAAGTTGAAAGGAAAATACAAGTTGATGAGGATAGGAATACTTCAAGGACAAGGTAGAGGACAATTGGTACAGGTTCTATATCAGTCACAAATGTAAGATAGGTTAGAGGATGTTCCACAAATCAAGTGAAGCAATATCAAGTTGGCCACGAGCTCAATAATGCAAGGAACATTGCAAGTTTAGGTAGAACTTTTGGGGACTCCAAAGATGAATATTTTAGGAGTGGAAAAAGTTGCAAAATATTTTCCAAGAGACTTGAAAATGTTTCAAGGTCGATTGTATGGTGTAGGGGCACCAAGGCACTTTAGCTAAGTGTGGTTTTGTGTTAAGTTTAGAGGTGTGGAGTCTTATCTTTGTTTTCAATAAGGTCTAAATAGACCATTTAGTATGTAGTTAGGAGTTATGAGTTTATTTAGTCAAAATGTCAAAGGTTGTCTAAAAAAGTACAATATTGAAAAAGATGTAAAAGTGCAAAAATGCACAAGGGAGGAATTCCAATGGTCACTTGTAGTTCAAAAGTTATTTTTGATGGTTTTTTAGTTGGTTATAGGTTATAAATACTTGAGGAACTTGAATGTAAGGCTGGTTGATGGTTATGTGAAAAAAAACAATAAAAGTCCACTGATTTCATTACAATTCTATGTTTTTGACTAAAAATCTGTTGTTCCAGGTTTGTACGGGTCCATACAGGGCCATATTGGATTGAAGGATTTTTGTTTCGGTTAGAACTATGTTTTAACTCCATTTTTAATCTAGCATGGCATAATTTCATAACAATATGTCTTTTATTGCTCTTCTTCTGTACACAGGTCTGAACTTCAAATTTGAAGGGTTTGAGAGCGTGATATGATGTATTAGGCCATTCCACCTATTGTAAATGTTGTGTATCAATGGAATGGGACTATTTATATTTTTTTAGGTGTTAGAATGCTTGGAGGGAGTAAGGGAAGGTCATTTAAGGTCTTGGGCATGATGCCCTAGTTGTAAAATGAGTATTTTTTGAGTGAAAAAGAGTGAATTTGAGAGGTTTTAGTGTGGGAAAATGTGAAATATTTGGGGGAAGCATATTATGAGTGTGATTTATGCATGTAAAGACATAATAGGTTAGGTATAAGGTGTTGGAAAGGTTGCTAGAGGTTTGGAGTATGGTTTCTCAATAAACCTACCTTGGAAAGGCATAAAATTGAGGGTTTCCTGGTTTGGTGACTTAGAGAGTGTTTCTCTTGAAGGGGAGGGTGTATTATGAGGTTTTGAGACCTGATAAGTGGCTGACCAATAGAAGAGTAGAGGGGAAACAAGGTTTAAGAGTAGTTCCTTTGTAAAACAAGCCTAATTGGCCTTGTAGGACAGTGGTGAAGTCTATTTTTGATGAGGTTGTTCCAAAGTGACCATAGGTGATTTTTAGATATGTTGAATAATTACCAAATGGGTCCTTGAAAATGTATGGTTTTTGAGTAGAATAAATTTTGTTAAGAAGATATACCCGATTTAGTTGTTATGGACTACTATTAGTGAAACGAAGTCTTGGTTGTGAAAGTTGGAAGATCTGATCAAATAGGGTTTTATGAGAGTGTTGTTATTTTTAAATTATCAAATAGATGTTTTTTAAGTGTAATATATATCAGGTGATATTTGGAATCAATTTTTGGTGATTTGGAGTCTTTTTGGTCTTGTGAGATCAAGCTACAATGAAGAGAAGTGGGTGAAGTTTGAGTTTATTCAAGTGAATTTGAGTTTGGTTAATTGGAAGACCTCCCTTGTATTACATCACATATCCCACTAGAACTAATTCATTTCATTTAGGAGGATGAGATTCACACTATTTGGGGTAGTGTGTAGCAACGATGAAAATATTTGAAGCGATTTTAAATTGTGGACAGTCCACTTTAGAATGAACATTTGTATTATGAATTCTACACCACTTATTCATTGTAAGGTCTGCTAAATTCACCTTTTACGTGGATCTATCATCAAATGGATTAATTTTATCTAAAGGTGTGGATATTCTTCCATTATTCGGTTGTGTGTTCCAAGGTCTAGGCAATCTGGGAGCGTTGTATGCTCAAATTTGTGAACTCTAATTATTATTTTGAGAATAAAAGTTTTGAAAATATTAATTGTGTAACCTCTGTGGTTAACCTTTTGAGTTGAGCTATGATTCTTCTAATTTCTTTCTTGTCATCTATAATTTTAACATTTTGACTCTCTTGAGTCTGTTAGAAGAAAGAATTTATGTTAGGATGTAGCTCTGTAATAGTTGGACCAAGGTGAGGGACTAAAGCTTGACTATTTCATAGTTGAAAGAAAGTATTTTGAGGAAATTTCCCATTCTGGACCACTGAAGGAAAAGATTTAGGAGTCATTAGATGATCTAAAGGGGCTCCATTCACACTCAAGATAGGATAATTATTCAATCCATTTTCACCATTTACAAACGATCCACTTTTGAGGTGTTTCATTTCTAAATTTACACTTATGGCTTCAACATAGGCTTCTAATAAAGTAGTGGGAGGATTTTTCATTTGTTTCACAAACATAGTAGTTAAAGGATCTACTATCATATAATAAACTACAATGGCAAATAAATTATCCAATACATAAAGTGCTTGTAACCTAGAATAATCCTTATGGAACCTATCATTAAAAGAATTTATAGGTTCACCATCAAACCTTTTTATTTGAGAAAATTGGTGATATAACAAGGTAGGATCAACAGGTGTTCTGAATCTGGCTAAAATTTGACTTTCCATATCTTTCCATGATCTAACTAAGTTACAAGGTAGGTTGATGTACCACTGATAAACTTCATCACTTAAGGTATACAAAAAAACCCTATAGATAATGTATTTTTATTGAATCCTTGCTCTAAAACATGTATCCTTAAAGATACTGATATGTTCTTCTACATCTTTGTGAAGATAATACTTAGGAAACAACTTGTTAGGATTTTTTGGGAGATTATCATACACAAAAAATTGGATCGATGACTCTAAGTTGAAGAAATCCATCACTATGGGAGGAAATGGTGGTATAACAGTAGTCATATTTTGTGAATTTACACTTACACTTCCATAATTTTGAGGTCTAGATGGCGTTCAACCACTAAGATCAACCAAAGTTACATAGGGATCACCGAACTGGGATCTAGTGACTCTATGGAAATCTATTTTCAAGCCTAATGAGACAAAAAGAACAACAAAGAGTCCCTCCTTCTAGCGCTAGTTCCTATTGATCGTAATGCTAGTCCAACAACAATATAGATAAGATCCTCATTGGCAAACCACAAAGAACCTATCTGTACTTGAAAGACTGAATTAGAGCAAACTAAAAGTCTAAGGAAAGGGAAAAGGTTGACTTAGCTTAACCCCAAGGCTCTGGTAGTCAGGTCTTAACCATACTAGGTTCACTTTAGGGTATGATTAGATATTTTTGTTAATCTCAAGGGGTATATGGTTATCTCCAATTTTTTATAAAGGAATTATAAGTATCAAATGGAAGATTTTCAATCTAATCATTAAAGAATTTCATGAAATCAAGATATTTGCAATAATATTTCATGAATATCAAACAATATCACTTAAGTAGATTTAGCTTTAAGCATTTAACAATTTCATGGAAATGAAAGATTTGCAATAATATTTCCATTCATTCATCTATTTTTTGGAACATTTTCTGAAATTTAACATCTAATCTAAAATAAAGCATCAAAATACTTGAAAAAATAAAATTGCTCCCGATTATTCTCTACACAGGGCCCAAGAATTAGTCAAATCAAAGTAAACCGCTCTATACTTCACCATATTGCTTCATAGCTAGGCATATAATGGTGTGAGATTTTAAAGAAGGGGGTTTAGTTTGGACACCAAGTAGGTTTTGTATGCACCCCTAAATGATGCAACATATAGTCTTGTCGGGTTGAATGAACAAACTAGCTACAAAAGATTCATGAGATAGGTAGCTTTCAAATTGGCTTCGATATTGATTAAACTCTATGTGCATACAATTTTTTAATCTGAAAGGATTCAAAAAATAGGAAAAAAGAAAAAAACTTAAAGAAGTTTTGGCTCTTCCGACATCCACAAATTCTGAACTTAAAATAAAAGTAAAGCATTAAACAAAATTTTATAGGAACAAGGCCCCAAGAGTTTGAACTTAAAGTCTTAAAGAGAATCATCAACAGCCAATCAAAAGATAGTGTGTGGCAAATGCCATTTGTTAATGGAATCTTCCAAACAAAGCCAAAAATTTGACTTCTTCAGTAGCAACAATCCTCAACGCCAAGCTCTAGTACGAAACACTCTGCACAAAATAAGGCAACTGGTACTCTTGAAATTCTAGGACAACACACTTTCATCGGGATCAGGAATAACTTGCAAATTTACTTTCAACAACATACCCTTGTGCTCACTTCTAATATTTGGTATCTCATTATTCATTGCCTTATACCGGACTTGGCCTTGGCCCAGTAACTCTTCTTTTCCTTTCTTTGATTGGTACTCTTGGAAGAAATCCAACACTTAATACATTCACCATTTTGAAATTCTTTGAATTACCTTCCAACTATATTTGAGCTTGACATAACTTTCTAATATTTGGAGGATATTTGCATTCCTCTGCATTTTCTTTGTTTCATACTTAACCATGGAATTTTTGCACTATATAATTTCATCCATGAATTCTATATTTAATGATTGAATAGGGTTTTTTTACCTTTACAAGCCATTCCTTGAAATATTTCACTTCTTTGCTATCATGTCCTATCATCCAGGGATCACAATCTTGTCATGCTAGTGTTTCAATGAAACTCTAATTTTTTTTAATAAATTTATTGCATTTCTTGGTGACTTCTTTGAATCCTTCCATACCCTACATTAAGGTGTCACCTTCCCAATTCATTTGTTTCATCCATTTGGAACATACCAAAACTTCTTGTTCCATGATTATCTTTTCTCTTATCAATTCTTAGACATCTATCTATATGAGAGCTTTTAAACTTCACCTTTTAGCATCAATTTGTTCATGGAAAAACTTGCATTCTCCTTCTAATCTCTTATATTTCTGACACCAACAGTATGCCTCCTTGAATCTCCCAATTGCATCTATAATCAATTCCTCTCCTTGTTTTACCAAGTGCTCTATCCATTCTTCAAACACACTCATTTTATGGAAAAGTGTTGTTGTAGCATCCACCCATTCCTATGACATAAGCAATAGATTTTGAGACAACTCAGCCTGTGCTTGGCCAGATTGGGTTAATGATATTAAAAAAATTTCCAGATAGGAAATTCATTAGATTTTAGCTCTCTTTTCTTTTGTTTTCTTTTCTAGACCATGGCAACAATTGTATCTAAGTTCGTCTTCATTTCTTATAATTCTTGTGTCCAGGATGAATGTACAACATTGATACATGTTATTCTCTACTCCTTAGGCATTATTTCATGTCTATCTTTATCTACTATCGGAGTATATATATGGAGTGTTATTCCTCCATTTGCATTCTCTTGCATGACATGTTTTGTTTTAGCTCTTTTCCTAGGTTTAGGAGTTTCTACTTCCTGAATTAAACTTCTGAGATCTAGAGGTACTAATTCCACTTCTAATGGGGAAGCCAATTCTTTGATCAACCAATTAGGTTTATCTTTATTATACTCTACCTCTATAATAGTTCTCTATTCTTGGCTTTCAATACCTTCAAGAACTTATCCTCTTATATTCTTGACCTCACTTTTCACATTCTCTGGAATGGGAACATTTTCAGTATTCACTGGTCTAGATTCTGGATTACTAGGATTCACCACTATCTCTGTATTTCTAGGACTTATATCTTCTTGTCCAACCATGTGTTCAATATCAATCTTTGGGGCTTCACTTTCTTCATGTCTTTCTATATCATTATTTTCCTTATTCATCACCCCACCATCCACAACTTGTGAAGGCTCTACATCTTCAACTTCAACCTGGTCTTCTGTCCTTTCTTCAAAGACTTGTAGTTGTTCAACATCATTTTGATCATTCCCTAGTGGATGTTGGGAATAAATTATATCTTCAATATTAATATCATCAATAGGATCTTGTCCCGTAGTCTCCCTTATTTCCGTTTCAATAAGAACTTCAAGGTTCCCCACCTTTGTGGTGAGTGTTCCTCTTATGAATTCTTCTTCTTCAATATTCATAGGAATTGACCTGTATCTAGAATCTCTTCCACCATTGTTTGTACCATGGGCTTATCTTTAGACTTGTTTTCTTTTACTCATTCCCACATGGCACCCAATTTATCCATTTGCTCCTTGAATTAAGCTTCATCTAGCTTATAACTCTCATCTAGAACCATAAGAGTTTTTCCTAGTGTTTGTTTCACTATAGCCATATTGACTAAAGGGGGAGAGGTAAATAAGGTTGCAACTCTTTGGGATGTAAACCTTATCTATGTACCAATATTCTCTGTCATTCTTGCCTCTTCATCAGTCACAAACTGAGTCTTTGGTTTTTTTGTGGAAGAAGATGCCACTTTAGACTTCAATATTTTTTGGACCTTACTCGGTCCGGTTTCTTTACATTGACTAGTTGGTTTCAATGAAACTCCTTTACTTGAATAATTAGGGGTTTTTTCTCCAATATGCATAGTTGTAGCTACTTTACTAGCTTTTCTCTTTTTCTTAGCAAGCTCCTCATTCTCAGGCTCATTTTCTTCTCTTCATTTCTTCTTTGTATTGAGCAAGTATGTGGGCCTTATCCCAACTTTTCTCAAAGCTTTACAAAAATCATTTATCCAATGTTGAGTTTGTAATAAAACTGGTTCACAAAATTCCTCAACAAATGTTATTTCTCTTCTTTCATAATCTAGATCTAGGATAGGTTCATCATAGACCCTATTTTCATTATAATCTAGATTCGGTACTTCTCCATCATCTTCTTATAATTAATCTGGAATGTCATGGATCTTAAGAATCTACATCGATTAGAATGACAATCTTTCATATAATATTTTCCTTACTTTATGATCATCATCACAATTAAGCCAATAATATATTCTAAATGATAAACATGACCAAATTTACCAGCTATCCCTTTAGAAATGTTCCCTTCTGGGTCATAGTTAATTCTTTTATGTGGGAAGTACTCTATATTATACATCCTTAACTCTTCTTCACACAAATTAGCCACTTTGACTGCATTGCATTTGTAGTTTCCCATTACAATGGGAAATATAAGAGAACTCTTCTTATGTGCCCTATTGTAAAGAGCATGAGATAGAATTAGTTTTCTTACCAATTCCAATAATACTATTTTATCTATGGGGTACCTGGGCAACATGAAGGGATAGATCCTTCAAACCCTTCCACCTTGATGTAGGTGAAAGTGGCAAACTAAATGTTCCAGCCTCCAACCTCTTTAATATTTATTTATGCTCTTAGAGACAGTATTTTAGCTTTTTCCCCTTCCATTATTTTGACCAGCTTTATAGAAAACTCATCATTGACTCTCCAATAATGCTCCATGTATTCATGAATGGTAATTTTGGGTAAAGGGTAAACCCACGAAACTGATTTACAATTTCAGTGAGGAAGGAAAATTGCAAAAATGCTCCTATAAAAAAAGTTATGCTTTTTAGGGGTTTGCATGAACTGGGGTGTTCAAATGGACCTTGGTTCGAGAAAACCATATTAAATGATGGGACTCACTTTTTTGCATTTTTCTATGATGGAGACAATGGAAAATTGGGGGTTCACTCAAACCTAGGTTCGAATCTCAATTTGAGGATGAAAATGGAGGAGACTTCATAGACCCAACTAGATGATGGTAGTCCTCAGAATGATCTATACATCGGATACAATTTTAATATGTTTTGGTTTTATTATGTATTTGTTTTTTTAGTTTGATTAAACATAGGCTTTTCATCAAAAGTCAAGCTCTTTGTTCTACACATGTGGAAAAATAAAGATTCTCAAAATAAAATTTTGAAAAATATGTTTAGGCTAGGTATTGATGTCCTTGATCCAATAGAAAAAAAATTGAATTTCGATACATACAAAAAAATCTATGTTATATACGGTTTGCCTATGTCTTAATTGTAATTGGTTTGACTTCAAAACTTGATTAAGTAAAAAAATTCAATAAAACACTACGAAACCAAATGAACTATTTAGATATTGTAGTCACAAATCTAAATTTAAAAAAAATAAAAAATTATCCTTCATAGAAAAAAAATTATGTTGTATATGGTGAGCATCACTCCTTAAAAATGGTGTTTATTGATAAAAACTAATTTTTGAAGGAGATGGAAAAAGAAGTGCAATCTTATTCCAAAAAATTTGAAAAAATTATATGTAGAATCTACCAAAAAAATGTCACAAATCACTAATTTGCATCATCTTCAAATTTCTCATGGTTTAGCCGCAAAAGGTGCCCGAAAGTGAAGATTTAGTTAGAAAAAATCAATTCAGTGTCCATTTTGGCCAGAAATTGTAAACCAGTATTGTGGGATCACCCTAAATGAGCATATATCATACTATTTCCTACTTCTCTACCCAGGGTACTGACTCTATTCAACCCTTACTTATTTTCCCTTAAGTCATAGGAATAGATCACATATAAGGACATAGAAAAACATCTTGACTTTGGAAATGCCTTAATTTGATCATGTAACCTATCATTGATAAAACCTCCCCAATGCATTTGCACAGTGCCTTCCATTATTTTGGCTATGATTACAAACATCCATGATTCATATTTACTAGCATCTCACAGTCTAGCTATCTTGCTTAGCATAGTTATAATATCTTAAACATCTGGGTTGAACATAGACCTTAGAATTGGCTTTGTCTATTTTGTAATTTCCTCCTCAAACCATTGGGTACTCATAGTTCTTCTATTTTTTTCTTTGGAACTCAAGTAGGTTTTAGCCTTCATCTTTACATCTATAGGGTTCACCTGAGGAAATGTGAGAAGCCCAAATGTATATATAATTCCTTTCTAAGAGAGATCTACATAAATTCTTCCCTCCTTCTCAACAACTCTCTTGTCTAGGTTGTAGCAATTTAAACATTCCATAACCAATTTAGGGGCCTCCATTGCTAGTGGAAACCCTCCTACTAAATGTAACCCACTTGCTATAACATTATTTGTACATTGAGAGTCATTTTCTTGTTGGGTCCGTGTGAGGAATTCAACATCAGAGAACCATCCTATATGAGTATCATTAGGGTTGATCCCACAATAGTGGTTTACAATTTTTGGCCAAACTAGACACTGAAATTATTTTTTTAACTAAATCTTCACACTTGGGCACCTATAGCAGCTAAACCGTGAGGAATTTGTAGATGATACAAACTAGAGTTTCATCACATTTTGTCTGTAGATTCTAAAAATATTTTTTTCAAAATTTTTGGAATCAGATTGCACTTCTTTTTCCATCTCCCATGAAAACTGGTTTTTTTTTAGAAAACAACATTTTTAAAAAGTGGCACACACCGTATAACGCATAACCTTTTTTCTATGAAGGATAAAATTCTAATTATCTCAAATTTAGATTTGTAACTCCGATATCTAGTGCTTCCACTTCGTTAGATAGTTTATTATTGAATATGTTTTCTTTAATCATGTTTCAAAGTCAAACCAATTACAATTCAAACATAGTGTGACCGTATAACTTGTAACTTTTTTTGTATATATCAAAATTCAATTTTTTTTGATAATCTGCTATTTTTCCACATGTGTAGAACAAAGACCTTCACTTTTGATGAAAAACCTATGTTTAATAAAACAAAAAAAAAAAAACATAATTAAACCAAAACATATTAAAATTATATTTCTTAGACAACTTGTTCCAAGGACTACCTAATTCCAGTTGGATTTGTGAAGACTCCTCCATTTTCATCCTCAACCCGAGCCTCGAAGCATAAAAAATTAGGTTTTTTTTGTGTTTCAGGGGGAGAATGAGGAATAAGGGGGATTCGTACGAATCCCTAGGGGTTTGATCGAAACCCCTTCAATATATATTTTTCTTTTATTTTTTGGGCTAGAAATGTGGGCCTAGTGATTAATGGGTTCAGTCGAACCCTAGTTCAGTCGAACCCTAGTTCAGTCGAACCCATTTTTGGTTTGGTCAAGCTTGTAGGTTCATTTGAACCCCTAAAACTATTTTTTTTCCATGGGGTCATTTTTTCTCAGTTTTCCTTCCTCCATCAAATTGTAAACAACTATTGTGGCTTCACCCTTAGCTATCCCACCAATTAGTACAGGTTGCGAAGCACAATATCTAAATTCATTTTTTGGCCTTGCTTCAGAAGTACTCATTTTCACTGACATGTTATGCACTTCTAGATATGTCCCTTGTGTGTGGGTTAGGGTTAAATTTAACCAGTTATCTTTAACACTTCATAAAAAATTTCAATTTATCATTCGGTTAAATTTCCATCAAAATAATCAACATTTCAATTATTAAGGGAAATACCATTATCTCGATACTTTCAAATATAAAAATGATTGAAAAAATTTATGTCATTCGAGACATACCTAGTTTTGCTAATGGAAACAATCTTTTTATAATGTTACTTTGAAACCTTTGTTAGCTGTGTTCTTGGTTTCTCAAGATTTATCTTTCCTTGCACATCAGAATATTAGTCTCGTCCATTCAATGTCCTTTGCAAGTTTATAGTATGACACAAGGTAGTGTTATAAAATCAACTACATGCTCAAGGTGGTGCCAAGTACATGTGTATATTTTTCCACCTTTATTAATTACCTATTACAATGCATTTGTAGTGTCAAAAATGTCATCGGGGAGATTTTCACACTTGTTTGGGCCCTCCTTGTGAAATTGGACTTCATGCTGCCTTTATTTAGTGTTGTAATGTGGTTGACATATTCACATTAGGTCTTGGGCCCTTGTGAACTAATAGATTTAAATTGTACCTTGCTAAAGTGTTGTGAAGTGTTGTAACACACTTTCACACTTTTCTAAGGTTCTAAACATAACAAATCCCTTTTTAATTAAAATAAACATTAGTTTTTCCTTATTTTGAAATGTTATAAATTGTTGTGACCTAGTTTCACAGTTTTTCCTTTGTTTCTCTATTCATCTAGGTTGTATATTTCCCAAGGAGCAAGATTGGAGAAAAGTTGCAAATCATTCAAAGTTGTCAAAGTTTTCATCAAGCCTTGGAGAACCTTGGAGAAGACCTAGAAGTTGCAATTTGGGGATTCGGATCTGAAAAATCACTCAGGAAGGATAGAGAAAATAGAGAAGAGTAGTATTGGCTTTTGAAGTTGTAGAAAAGCCTAACTAGACTGATTCACCAGTTCTGGCAAATGAGTCCCAGTTCTAGTCAATTTTTAGGACTTTACAGATTTGGATACCCTTTTGGCAGAAACTTGTTCTTGCATAGTTTTCTAGAAACAAGACTAATTTGCCCAGCTTGGAAAATGAGTCCCAATCAGCAATAAAAGCAAAGTGATTCAGACCTCCATTTAGCCATCTCAAGTTTCCCAGGTGCACACCTTCTTGCTTTCAATTTTTTGTTTCATTTCATTCACTTTTCTAGGTCGTTCATTGTTAGTTTTCATTCAAATATTGTTTGGTATTGCATCTTGCATTTCATTATCTTTTCTAAGTTCAAACTTGGTGGTGAACCCCTCATTAAATCATATTCAACCCCTAGAACAACTCTCTTGCAAGATCTCTTTCACTTTTGCATTGAGATATCAATGGTTTGTTCTTGAGTGAAAGTTAGTGAAAATTGCCCCTTTTAGGTACCTAGACCTTAAAGATGGGAGAGTAAACAATTTTCCACCTTTTAGCATTAATTTCTTGAATAAAGGTGCAATCATGGAAGATTAGGGTTCAAATCACAAACATGTTATTTTTTCGTAGGCCCACCACTAGAGAAGAAGGCAACACAAAAAGCTTACGTGGAACTCTTGTGTCACTTTTATTTTTATGAGGCAAAGGCCTTTTGGATATGCGAACATTGACAATCACGGGGATTGACAACCTCCGGTACCAAACATTGGAAAGATTATCAGGATCCGAGACACTTACCTCCAAACTTATGAAAACTTGGAGCAAGGAGAGGAATTGAGAATCAGGTTCAAGAAATATCAAAAGTGAATCAAACATTTTGTAATAGAACCTCTGATTTCTAACCTCTAGCTAAAGAAAAATAAAATCAACCATCAAACTAGCCAATGAAGAAAAGAATGTGAACACCAAGATGGTTCTTTTGGGTGATGACTTACCAGGTGGAAACTAGGATGAATCAAAGATACAACATCCTTGACACAACCACAGCAACTCTGTGACTCTGGGTCTAGTAAATTAATAAAACTTCATAAAAAGACCAAGACACAGAATTTGGGAAAGAATAAGGACTTGAATAAAGTCCAAGTAGATTGAAAAGAAACTTGTAATTTTACCAACTCCCATCAAAAGGGAACACCAATGCAAGCAAAAGAAAGAGAAAAGAAAATAGGAAACAAAGAAAAATAAAAAAGAGGGGTCCACATTTTTCTAAGGAGAAAAATGGGGCGTGTTGTGAGACCACACAATAGGTCTCTATGTCAAGGTTTAAATCAACTTTCGTGAGCTTCTAATGATAGTCTGTAGTTTCTATTTGATCCATTTTTCAATGTTAGAAAGTCAGAAATTAGATCTGTAGGTGTGATTCCATGAATTGAAGAAAACTTTGAGAAATTTTGCAATCTTTCTCTCCAAGAGATATCTAATCCTTCAACTTGAGATCTACAATACAAACACAAGAGGGAATTTTTATTTTTTTTGTGAATGGAGGTTTTCCTTGGTTGATGAAGGGTCCTCACCTTACCTATAGAATCTCACCACATACACACAGAAAGAGAAACTAGATGCAAGAGAAAAAATGTTTTCTTTTATTACTGGAAAGATGTTACAGATTACATGTCATCCTATGGGCTGCTTGTTACATGCATCTGTTTATTTTCACATCTGAGTACGCCCTTTGTTCTACATAGTAAGTTATTCTAATACTTTCCCCCTATCTCTCCTACCCTGTACTTCTTCAGTGTTTATATCTCCACCTAGTTCTCCAGGTCAAGTTTGACATTCCCCATACCTCATGTCATAGGTTTCATTATCATCCAATCAACATTCGAGACCTCCAAACCATCATCTTGTTATCAACAACTTCACCGAGTTAGCCAATGAATATGTATTCCACAACCACAATGTGGAATACACTCAATATTGCTTCACCAAGTGTCATAGCTAGAATCACCATCCATTGCCATTGACCATTCATTTCCCACCATCAGAATGTCGAACAAACTTTGGAAGATCTCTCACTTAACCACGTATGTCTCCTCGACATCGCCACCACCACATCATTGATGACACTCACCTTTTCAAAGAGACATTTGATATTTTCACATCGACTTGCATGACTCTAGTCAACATGTCTTCACTTCACACCATCAGGGCCCACACTTCACTTTTCCTTATTGAGCGGTAAGTTAGACATGTTCTTGAAAAACACTATCTGCCTTAAAGTGAGATCTTCATAAGTTCATCAAATTGTAAAAAATAGTGCCTGAGTTAGACAACATGCCAAAAAAAAATCCAAAGCTATACTTAGTCAAAAGCCTTGAAGCAGTAAGTTAGATTGACTTAGAAATATTCTACCCAAGATATCACTTAGCCAAATTTGAACACCGAAAGAAGGAACTTGATGATGATCAGATATAGAACTATCAAGCACTTATTAGAATTAAAATAACTAGATCGATACAAGATTTATTTTTTCCCTAGATGCTCCTTCATCAAACACCCAAGGTAATTTGAAAAGTGACCTTGTCACTTCTTGGGTGTTAAAGGAAAACCAAGATAGTTAACACCTGACTCGAACAACCAAGTTGAATCTTCTACTAGCCTTCTTTTCCACTTTTCTATGTATTCATTGTATTGCCTATTCCTGGTACTCCTTCCCACATGACTATCTAGGATATCTTTGATTTCTTCTTTCTTCATGGTTGCTACTAGAATGATCCACTGCACCTCTACCAACTCTTGCTTCTTGTCTCCTTCATGATCTGTTAGAACTGAAATGTTAAATACATGTGAGAGATGAATCCAACTTGGAAAATCCACCTTGTTCATGTTTCTTCAAAATCTTACATGGTCTGAACTTCTTCATCTTCAGCTTATTGTATGTACCAGTTGGGAACCTTTCCTTCTGCAAATGAATAGATGACCTCATCCCCAATAAAAAAACTCCTTATTCCTTCTTTTTTGATCTACCTTCACCTTGTACTGTGTATTCATCTTATGAATATTATCCTTAACTTCTTCATGCAAAGTCTTTATATGTTCAGCAAAATCCTTAGCTTCAACACTACGTTTTCATTCCTTATCCATCTTCCTCAATTTAGTAGAAGTTCTCAGACTACTACCATACACAATCTGGAATGGTGATCTACCAGTTCTCCTATTGACATAATTTTTGTAAGAAAATTCCACTTGGGGTAAAATCAAATCCCATCCCTTGGGTTGGTCTCCTACTAAACATCTTAGCAAGTTACCCAAACTCCTATTCACTACCTTTGTTTTTCCATCTACCTGCAGATGATGTGCTAAGCTAAACCGCAAGTCATTATTTTAACTTCTTCCAAAACGTCCTCTAGAAATACCCAAAAAACTTGGTATCTTAGTCTGAGACTATGCTCTTGGGTAGACCATGTAATCGTACCGCCTCTACAACATGAACAACACCATTGGTCTTATGACATGGAATGAAGTGTGTCATCTTTGAGAATCTATCCACCACCACAAATATGGAGTCATAACCATGCTGCATCCTTGGAAAACCAAGAACAAAGTCCATGTTTATATCTTCCCACAACCTTTCTAGTGCAAGTAATGATTTGTATAACCTCGTATTCTAACTTGTTCCTTTCACCATTTGACATATTTGGCAGTTTTGTACAAGCCTATTTACATTTTTTTGCAACTACGGCCAATAATAATGTTCACCAACAATAGCAATGGTCTTATCCCAACCAAAGTGTCATGTGAATCCTCCACTATGCTTCTCTTTGAGAAAATTCTCTTTCATGGAACCTTTGGGAATGCGCAACTAATTCCTTCTAAATAGCATACCATCTTGGACTGTAAAATCCAACCATCTCATCCTATCCAATGTGATAGGCTCCATGCAAGCTTTCCAAGCCTCTACAAAATCAAGATCTCTCAAATACAGACTTTTGATTTCATTGTACCCAACTACTTCAACCTATAATTCCGTTAGCAAGTTTTTCCTCATGCTTAAGGCATTTGCAACTCTATTCTACCTTCTACTCTCGTGCTTTAATACAAATGTATAAGTCTGTTGAAATTCCACCCACTTCAAATTCCTTTGGTTTAGTTTTCCTTGATTGTTCAAATAATATAAAGCCTGATGATCAATAAACAAAATAAATTATTTTGGAAACAAATAATGTCTCCACTTTTTCAAAGCCTGAACTATGGTGTAGAATTCCTGATCATAAATAGAATATTTCTTCTTTGCATCATTCAAATTCTGACTAAAATAAGCAACAAATTTACCTTCTTGGCTCAAAAAAGCTACAATGGCATTTCCATTGGCATCATAGTCCACCTAAAACACTTTATTGAAATATGGGAGTTCCAAAATAGGCTGCTCTATGACCTTCTTCTTCAACAAATCGAGACTCTTTACTACTGGGACCTGCTTGAGCTGGAGCAGTACTGGGATGGGTGACCTCTCGAGACGGACTAGTGCTTCACCTCTGTGAGCATCACCTAGATGCAATGAGTGCTAAGTGGACCATTCGATATCATGAGAGATGGGTTCTTGTTGAACCACTACTCATGAAACATGGGTCAATGAGTTTGACTCGAAACTACACGGTTGAATCCTGATAGCAATATCATAATTTGACACGCTGTGGAAAAATACCTCCTACTTATCACTCTTTACTACTACTGTACTCCATTTGAATTATTTTTTATCCTCTCGCATTGCTTTAGTTAGGGGTGCACAAATACTAATAAATCCCTTAATGAACTTTCGATAAAAACTAGCTAGACCATGAAAATATCTTACCTCAATAGCACTCCTTGGCATTGGCCACTCCACAATGGCTTTCACCTCTTCTAGATCCATTTTTAGACCCTCTATTGAGATAAAAAATCCCAGATACACTAGTTCACATTTCACAAAACTATACTTCTTCAAGTTGATCAACAACTTCTCCTCTCTCAGCTTCTCAAGAACTTCTCGAATATTCATAAGGTGCTTCTCCAACATCTTATTGAAAATCAAAATGTCATCCAAGTAAACAATGACAAACTTACCCATAAATTCTTTAAATACCTCGTTCATGAGTATCATGGATGTGCTCGGTGCATTGGTCAGCCCAAAAAGAATGACTAACCACTCGTACAGGCCCTCTTTGGTCTTGAAATTTGTCTTCCATTCATCTCCTTCTCAGATTCGAATCTAGAGGTAACAAATCTTCAGATCAATCTTTGTGAAATACTCAGCCCTACTCAGGAAATCCATAATGTCATCCATCCTTGGCAAGGGAAACTGATACTTGATGGTATTCTTATTAATGGCTCTCGAATCAGTACACATTCACCATTCTCCATCCTCCTTAGGTTTTAGAACTGCAGGTCCTACACATGGACTCAAAATCTCCCTAATCAATCCCTTTTGCAACAACTCTTGCACTTATCTATTCAAATCTTGAGTCTCTATTGGATTCATTCGATGGAATGCCTTATTTGGAAAAATAGCTCTAAAAACCAGATCCATCTAATGACTAATCTTCCTTACTAATGGTAATCCTCCAGGCACATTATAAAAAATAATACTCTAGAATTCATCTAGCAAACCATGTAATTCTATAGGAACATTGTTGTTGACTTCCCTTTTAGTTCTTGGAATTAATGTAAAAAGCATGTGTTCATGTCTCATACATTCTAGGAATTTCCTTCCATTGACCAAACAAATTCATGCCTTGTTGTATACTTTTTTGTCTACTTCCTTTAGAGGCTTTAGCTTATGTCATACTCCATCATTCATTAGCGAATAAGTGTTTTTGTGTCCATCGTGCACTGCTCATCGATCAAACTACCATGGTTGACCCAATAACATGTGAGAAGCATCCATGGGTATCAAATCACACAAAACCTCATCCCTATAGTTACCAATTTTGAATTTTATCAGACACTGTTGATTGACCAAGGCCCTTTGATCCTTCTACAACCATTTCTTCCAACACTAGATTGTTAGTGCTACCTCCGTTAATGATGACATTATAGACCTTTCCTTCACACTTACAGTGGATGCTAAACAAATTATTTTGGTGGTTGGGATCCTTCTCTTCATTTATCAAGGCCCTTCTAACAACAAGGGACTCACCCCTTTCTGCATCTTCAAACTATGAGGACCAAATGTATTCATCTGCATGGGCTACTCGTACCTTGCCTTTAGGCCTCTTGTTTGTCTTCTCTGGGTGTTGCGGGAACTAATATTCCCTATGTACCTCTTCACCACATTGGAAACATGTTCCTCTGAAACCTCCTCTTCCTAGCTCACACCTAGACCTTCCTCTACCTCTTTGATCTCCACTATTCTTATCATGAGGCTAATATGAGTCATCTCTTTGCTGATCTTGACTAGTGTTGGATCCTTCACCCTTCTTATGATTGCCACTTCGACCTCCATAATATCATTTACCAGTATTTCCACCTTGACCTTCACCTCTTTGCTTGCTTTCAAACCTCTTGTTCTGTCATTCTTCTATAAGGAAAAAAAAGTGCGTAAAATTCCTTCCTAATGCAAAATCCTCAGGAAAGAAGTGAAAAAAAATTCGTTTAACAATTTACATACATTTGAGATGCACATTCATAGAAAAAAATGAGAGACAAAATAAATCACATAGACTATAGTTCATTACACACACTCACTGTTACAATGCTCATATGACATACAATGAATTCTAACAACCAACCAACAACTATTAGGGTTTCATTAATTCACCTACAAGATTCCTTCATCTCGAGTTACACACACCACCATGCAACATGCATCGAGCCACCCAACATTAAATTTTGGTTACAGAGAATATTACTATATTCACACTCTATCAACCTCTAAGTTAGATCTTGCATTAAATGCAAATATATCACTAACAAAAAGTACAACTTTCGACCAATGATTGTTGATTTACAACAATGATGTAAAATCAACAAGTGAAATCATGCCACATGTTGACACATCACTCATCCATCACTTTTGACTATCACACCAAATTGTTAGCTATTCCTTGTGGTCCCCACCAACCATGTGACATCCATGTCATTGTCGTATAACTAATGTCACCAATCCATGTAGATTGGTCCCACCATCTATTAGCTTGTAGCCTAGTCAGAGAAACTACAAACTTTACAATCTCCACCATTGGTTAGGAAACTCCAAGACACCATGAAAACAAAGGATCACCATGTCGAGAAAAAATTTATGTTTACAACCTCTAGTTGAAGATTAGGATTTTCTCAAACCCTGTGACAAGCCGATAACGTTGTCATCCAGTCAGGGAAAACCTGAACTTCTCAACCTCTACCAAAGGTTAGAAATTTCCCAGATGTTGTGACAATGAAGGAGATCAGCTAGTCGGGAAGTTAAGAAACTTTTTAACTCCGTGACAAGGTTCCAAGGTTAGAATTTGTAGTGATCCCACAACCAACACACTGTCTCCTAGTTACAAACTTTTAGAACCCCACACTTAGGTTTCAAGGTTCAAGTTTTGAGTGATAGGCCAACAATGAAGACCAAATGAAGGGAAAAAATGCCAAGTCTTTAACAGAGGTTCAAGCCAACAAGTTGAGGCACATTTTTCCAACAAGCTCCCACTTGATGAAGACTTACTAGCTTCCTCCAAACTCAAAATTAGTGAAGGTCATGGGATCCAAGGCCATTGAACTGACACACCACCTATACTTTTCTATGCTCACGGGCTTTTTCAATGCATTAGCGACATTCTCTAGAGTATCCACCTTCTCCAAATTAACCTTTCCATCCTCCACCATATCACAAACAAAATGATACTATACATCAATGTGCTTTGTCCTGGCATGGACAGTGGGATTTTTTGCCAAATAAATAATACTCTGACTATCACAAAAAATCGTAATCTACCCTGGATTAAACCCAATATTTGAACATAAACACCTAAGCCAAAAAAATTCCTTGTAGGCATGTGTTGCTTCCATATATTCTACCTTAGTAGTAGATAAAGTGACTACAACCTACTGGTTGGTCATCCAACTCACTGCTCCACCAAATAACATGAAAATGTATCCACTGGTGGATCTTCTATTGGAAATGTCCCCTACCCAATCAAAGTCCACATACCCATGAATTCTAAGAGATATTTGTGATCCAACCTAGTTTTCATGATAACACAAAGCAAAATATGAGGTACCCTTCATATATCTTAAAACCCTCTTCACAACATCCCAATGCAGTCTTCCTAGATTCACCATAAACTGACTAAGTACTCCCACTGCTTGGGAAATTTTTGGTTGTGTACAAACCATTGCATACATTAAACTACCAACAACACTTGCATATGACACCCTGTTCATGTCCTCTATCTCAGTAGAATATTTTGGACAATCTTCAATAGATAGCTTTATTCCCTACAACACTAGAACAACTAGTTGCTTGCAATTAGTCATTCCAAATCTCTCCAAGACAGTGTTGATATACTTACTTTAGTTGAGCCAAAGCTTTCTACTTCATCTATCCCTTTTTATTTCCATCCCTAGAATATACCTTGCTACACCAAGATCTTTCATTTTGAACTTTACAGACAATTGAGATTTTAGATCAAAAATCATAGTCTTACTATTTCCTATGAACAACATATCATCCACGTATAGGGTAATAATAAACACACGATCATTTTCATTTTTTTAATAAACACAATGATCAAATTTTGATCTCACAAATCCCAACGACAACACAAATATGCCAAAATTTTGGTATCACATTCTAGGAAATTGCTTCAAACCATACAAAGATTTCTTTAACTTGCAAACCATACTTTCTTTACCTTTTTCAATGAAGTGCTGAGGCTGGGACATATAAATTTCTTCTTTCAGTTGTCCATGAAGAAGCATTATCTTCACATCCATCTACTCGATCTCTAAGTCACACGCTGTTGCAAGTGAGAAAATAAATATAATAGATACCAGCTTAGCTACAAGAGAAAATAATTCTCCATAGTCAATTCCCTCCAGCTGGGAATAACCTTTCGTGACTAATCAAGCTTTATACTTTTCAACACTGCCATCTAAACTGGTCTTCTTCTTAAATACCCATTTACCACCAATAGGATTTTTCTCTTTAGGAAAAGGTACCAAATCCTAGGTTTCATTCTTCTTCAATGATGCCATTTCTTCATTCCCAGCTTCCAACCAGGAATTTGAGTCAGACATATTAATTTCCTCTTTCATAGTCCTAGGCTCATCAATGCTAGTAATCAAAGCATAGGCACAGTTCAAATCCAACATAGAAAATTCATACCTATTAGGTTGACGCTTTTCATGTGTAGACCTCCTCACAAGTTGAGGCTGAGGTTGTGGTTCTTCTTCTTCAGAACTATCAGATTTGCTAGAACTCTCCTCAATATCAGGTACACTTTGTAGTTCCTCTTTATCTAGAGTTTGAGGAATTTCAAATACATCATTCTTCTTTTTCTTTTTATCTATCTCTAACTACAGACCAGCTACTCAAGGCTTCAACACACAAAATATTACCTTCCTAATGTACAAAACCTTCTCAGTAACAAGATTCCAAAGCTTGTATCATTTCACACCAATGTCATAGCCAATGAAGATACATTTGACAACCTTGTTCTCTGACTTTGATCTTTTCTCATTCAACACATATGCATGTGCCTCATAGGCAAAGACACAAATATGTCTCAGAGAGGGCTTCTTACTAGACCATGCTTCCAAAGGTGTTTTATCAACAAGAGTCAAACAAGGTGAATGATTTACCAAGTAACATGTTGTAGCCACAACCTCATCCCAGAACTTCTACTCTAGATCAACACTACTCAACATACTTCTTGCTCTTTCTATTAGCATTATATTTAACCTTTCAACAACTCCATTATGTTGTGGAGTATAAGGTGTAGTTTTATGCCTTTTAATCCCATGGTCTTTATAGTACCTGACAAAAACTGCAGAACAAAACTCACCACCATTATCCATCCTCAAGCATTTGATTTTCCTTTGAGTCTGATTTTATACCAAGTTTTTAAACTCTTTAAATTGACTGAACACTTGTAATTTTCTCTTCAAAAAGTACACAAATTCCCTTCTCGAATAATCATCAATAAAAGAAACATAATATTTAGACTTCGATAATGAAGGAACATTTATTGGACCAAAAACATCAAAATGAACATAATCCAGTTAACCAGGAGATTTATGAGGACTCAAATAAAATGAAACATGATGTTGCTTTCCATAAATGTAATGTTCACAGAAATCAAACTTAAGGTTACAGTCAACAATCCCTTCAACAATATTTTTTATTTTTCAAGGATTTTAAGCCCTTCTCACCTATGTGATTGAGTCTATGATGCCATAGTATGGTGTTCTCTGCTAGGAGTTTCACCTCCAAGGTTTTTGTACCTAGAGGAGCTTCATTCTCCTTTTCTACATGAGCAAATTTTCTTGAATTTATAGAGACATTGTTACATTGAATAGGACATGCATCCAACTTGTACAGAGTGCCTATGCATGCACCCTTAGCCAACACCATTGTGACTCTATTCATCTTATAGCCTCCACTCAAGAAAGAAACTTGCACACCAACATCATTCAACTTACTGACAGAAAGCAAGTTACTAACCAAACCTGGTATGTGCAGCATGCCACCAATCCCTTTGATTCTTTCGTCATGGAATTGGATTCTGACTCTTCCATGGCAAACAATTTCCAGAGTTGAATCACTTGCTAGGTACACCTTTCCACCATCATAATTTTCATACTTAGTGAACCAATCTCTGTGAGATGTCATATGAAAAGATGCACCTGAGTCAATCAACCAGACATCATCTGATGCCTAAGTTTCCAAATTTTTAATGAAGACATTTGCATCACTCTAAGAAGAGTCATTGTCTGAAGAGTTATTCTTCTTCTTTTTCTCCTCCTTACAATCCTTTCAGATATGTCTAGACTGCCCATAGTTCAAGAATTTCACCTTGGACTTCTTACCAGGGGGCTTTAATCTCCTTTCAAATTTGGATTTAGACTTCTTGTCCTTATTCTTTCCTCTCTCCTTTGATCTACCTTGAACAACAAGAGCATCCTTGGCCATCTCAGAAGACTGTCTTCACATTTCTTCTGACAATAGTGAATCAACCACATCTTCCATCTTGAAAGTATTTTTTGTACTTCCAATAGCCATTACCAAATGGTACCAAGTGTTGGGTTAGGAGCATAACAGAAGAATACAATGATCCTCCTCCTCTATCTTTATACCCACACATGCCAATTGAGCAACAATAATACTAAATGAATTTAGATGGTCTGCTATAGATGCACCATCTTTGATCTTTAAGGATTACAACTTCTTCCTCAAGAATAACTTATTCACCAGAGACTTTCCCTGATAAATGTCACCAAGTTTCTTCTATAATGAAGATGTCATCTTCTCCTCATGGAAGTTCAGGAGTAAAAAATCAGCCAGACAAAGTCTTATCAACCCTCTATATTTTCTATCTATGAGGTCCCAATCTCCTTTCTTCATACTTTGTGGCATAGTTCCAGACACAACAATCTAGAGGTCTCTATCCACAAACAAGTCTTCCATTTTGAGTTTCCACAACTCAAAATTGTTGCCATTGAATTTTTCAATTTCTACTCTACCTAATGTACTTGTCATCTCAAATTGTAAACAAGACAACTGATTATTTTGCAAGATTCCCACTAAACAAGATTAGCATAAAAAACCAACCCTACTCACAAGGATAATTGTTGTCTACTAAAATTGCACCCTAACTAAGCTGCAAGATGTAGCATGTAAAGCTGCAAGACCTAGAATTTTAGAGAAACATGGGAAAGATCTCAAGGTGTGGGTACCTCAAATGGGACCAAACCTCTAGAGAAGGATGACTTCCTCTTTGTTGAATCACCTAAACTAAATATTTTGCAGAGAAAAGGGAGAAGGAATGCATAAAATGAAAAAGATAATCCTATGGTGATGCACCAAACATAAAGAGGACAAAGAAACTCAGAACTTCAAACACTTAGTTGTAATGATAGAAAATGAACTTGCTCTACCTACTACTATATTTTTTTGCATAAATATTTCACAGAAGGGTCCCAAGGCTCAAACCTCAAGGAGGAGGGTAACCTCATAGCTAGAAGTCATTTTTGCATTTTATGAAATAATCTATAACCTACATTAACACACCTATACATAAAGGTATCAAAATCATGAGACAAAATTAAAAGGAGGTGAAGAAAATCTCACTAAAAACTTGATCAATCATGTGGTACATGCAATAACGCACTCAATAAGAAGCCTAAATTTTGTATCAATAACATCCAAGGCTTTCTCTGAATTTCATGTCCAAAAACTAAGATACGTAGTATGTTGTATTTTCTACAAAGGACTCACAAAAGTCATAGAGTAGAAAATAACAAGTAAGAACTAACTCCTAAAATGAGTCCAAAAGAGAATATATCCATCCACTCCAAGTGGCTCCACCAAAAAAGGCTCTAGAAATAGTTGGGGTCGGATGCAACAAAAAAACCTATTTTTTGGCAACTAAAACTTCTCTAAATGAGCTTCAAAAAGTTAAAAAGGTCAACTTTGACCAAGTTTAGCATGAAGGCTCAAGAAAATTATGACTAAATTTCCTCCTTATGTTTCAAAACATTCCTATATTCTCTCCATCACTCCAAAAGAAAAATAAAAAGCCCCTATATGCTTGGCATGTGTTGCCAACTGCTTCAACCTCCTCCAAGATGCTTGGAAAAGCATAACTCCTTGAACAAGTCTTCATAAAGGAAAAGAGGAGTACGTGTCATATTTTATTTTTGCATCAAGAGATAACAAGATGACTTAAAGTCTTATAACCACACCTTTAAGTTACTTGTTTTACATCAATATTCATACAAAATTCCTCCATACTTCGACCATTATGATGGTCAACACATTAAAGTGAGTCAAAATTACAAAGGCATGCTCCAAAGGTATAGGTGACATCTACATGTCACAAGACTTGAAAATATCTAGGTAACAATGTGGTATTTGTAAGGTTTCAAAATAACAAAAGACATTCACAATACCTAAGCCATGAAAGTTTACCTTAAGGCTGTAGGGAATATAATAGTTGCATTTGATTTTTGATAAAATAATGGGAAAAATTCCATGTTTCTCTTGTCGACATTCTAGGGTAATGAGAAAACCTAAAAAAAAGGAAAAAATGAAAGAAAATTCATTCATTTTACCTCGAAGCTTCAGGAAGAAGAAAAGGGCCGCCAACATAGGGTCTCTAGAAATTTTCTGGAGCTCAAACATGGTGAAATTTCAAGCACATAGTGTTGTTCATTTATCATTTTTGATAGACAAATACTTTTGCATTCTCTCTAGTAAGCATTCTCAATACTTTACTTCATTTTCCGAGGATAAAAGGCTTGAACATGAACCATTTTACATAATATGAATACACTTTCATGCTTCTGCATCCCTATATCATTTTCAATCTTTTTTCTATGGCCACACAATTCTGAAAAAAAATTGTTTCCTTAAATAACCAATCAATGGCTATGGCTTGTATTCTTTGAGAAAATCATTTCTTTTCATTATTTTCTTGTAGAGTGCTTCCTATTTTTGCAAAATGAATGCTCAACATTAGCTTCAATGGCTGCGGGTATCTAGGTTTTTTGATGCATCTTTTTCCTCTATTGGTGGATGTAAATGGTGACTTTGAGCTCCACTTGAACTTGACTCAAACTTGTAGTTTATTTTATTTTTGTAGATATTATGGGCATTTATTTCCTTTCAAAAGCTCTTCTACTTTTGGACATTTTGTTTCTACTTTCTGAAACTTGATACTCTAAAACTCAGTTTTATTACTTAAGCTTTTAAACTTTATAGGTATTCTTTCTACATACTATATTGCAACATTCTAAAAGTTTCTTTCAACACTATATTATGAAAATCCATGATGTATTCATGCCTTCTTGATCCTTCATAAATAAGTGAGAGAACAAATAGTAATAAAAGGAAAACCTATAGCTATCATACAGTTTGTGACTCTGTATTGCATTTCCTTTCCACAAGCCTTTGTAAAACCCCTGTAATGTTTCAGTAAGATATGACTAATGCAGCTGTGACCATGTTGTAAGGGATAATTAATTTCAAATGTAGGGATCATTGTTGTTTCTGATGTAATCAAACAACATTTCATGAGATGACATCTCTTGTAGATTCATTTTTCTCACATCCTATAATCATTGCATTTCATTATAACAACACTTCAACATTCTGAAAACTTATTTTATTCTTTGTCATGGAATAGGCTATCAAGTCGTGCATTTTGTATCTAAACTTATTCCATTTTAATATAATGTCCTAAAATGTTTTTCTTTAATGCTTCTCCTCTGATAGTTACAACATCCTTAAGACCATGTGATACACCATTTTCTCATTATGGCCATCCTTCCTTGCATTAAGGTCCCTGTGACCTAATCCTTGTTAAAAAAAACAAGATGACCAACTATTCCAGGGATTAGACTAAGCTCTTTAGTAGGTCCATTTTACTATTATCAATTCCACATGGCATCCTCCATTACCAAAATCATTCGGTTGTTCCACCTGTCACTAGTAGCCTACATTATCTTGATGACCCCTACACTCCCCTACACTATTATACTCATTTCTCAACTTTTCTCACTGTATTGTTATAGAACTTCATCCATTATGCAAACTCATGGACTACTAAATAAGCTTTTGGAAAAACACAAGACAAAAAAACATATTTTCAAGGTGAATGGTTCAACAAAGCTTCTCTTGACTATGACTATGATCCCAATTTCTTTGTTCCTATGGTCACTAATGTAAATATGTCTTGAAAGTGAACATTACATTTATTTCACTATAGGTGATAGTCATCAGGACATTGCTCATGGTTTTCTTTGGTTTGATTGTAACTGCAGTTTGATAATTGATTGTACAAAAGTTGGGCACTGTTATTCATGTTACCTCCTTTTATTGCATTTTCTTTTAGGTAGCACTATGTCATGAATGCCATTGATTTCCTTATGTAACATTATTTGATCTAGTTCCCCTTGTACTGGTACAAACTACCTATAGTTAAGTTATTGCATTGTTCAAGGTTTAATTACTTGTACCCCCTAACCTTTCACTTTATGCTTGTTAAGATCACTTGTAAGCTTCTAATGTTTGACCATATGGAATTCGCTGTCACATCAATGACCTCTTTTCATTATAGTTTTTAAAAGTGGAAATCTCTTGAAAGCTCAAAGTGCCTTTGTGACTGCCACTACAGAATCCCATTACTGCATTGCATTTATATTTTACTACTCTTGATTTGTTGATACTGTAATTGGACTAAGATTTATCTTTTATGATTTACTTGTTTGATGATGTGTCCTCTATGATAGTGACCAAAACTCTCACTATCATAGATGATTTATGGTTAAACAAATAAACCATGGGGAGTTTACCTTAGTTCAATGCTATGCTGAAACAAAATTAGACAACATGTTGATTCAAAAGACTATAATCTTGAATTCCATTATGGCATTGTACATTCTAAATCTAGAAATCACAATCATTTTAAAATATTTTCCTTCATATGCACCCTGGGCTCAACCCTTGTGGGAGCCACATTTACCCCATGTGCTGAAATTTGACAAAACAACAACAATGATTTTCCTAAATCTGCAAATGAAGCAAACAATTAGAAAAAATTATGCACATGTTTGATGTACTTGATGGCCCTATTGCTTCCTTGGAAATTTACAATTTACATGCTTGTTTAGTGCACTTTGAGGATCAATTTATATTTTCATGGGTGCATGTACATGTAATGTGAGAGACCTTCATTGCTTAGAGCATTGCTCTAACATCATTGTTATTTCTAGATGCAGGAACTAGGAGCAAGGAGTTGAGGAGGACACAAGGTATTTCAAAGTAGGACACAAAGCAAGGCAAAAAACATTGAAGCAATCATCAAGAAATGACTGGCCTCTTCCCTTACATGTGCATTATTTTTTTATCCATTAATGTATTAACTGTTCTTCATTTCATTGAACAAGTTAGTCTCACAGCTTGTGTGAGACAAGTATGCACTTTTGTATCAATAAAGATTACTTTTTCAGAAAGATTTGTCCAAAAAATTTCTATGTTGCATGCACTTGGATAAATTCAATGATATGTTACTATAATCTTGTAATCTTTCTGATTTTTCTATGTATACAATTGAATGCAATATAGGAAAGATAAATATGAAATGTACCTCTCTTTTAGTTTTTAAACACTTAAGCTCAATCAACTTGAGAAAGTAACAAAAATGGGTAACATTTCTAGTGACATCTACTATATGTTTTCCTGCTAAAAATTAAGACTAGTTGCCTAGGATATCCATTGGGCATGGAGTCACTTAGAAACTCAAAACATATATGAAAGCAACTTAATTCAATGTTGTAACTTAGTAGAAACAACTCAAAACACCTTGGAAACATATTGAAAACAAAACTGTAGAATTGAAACTATCTAACTATGCTAGAAAACACTTATGGAATGAAAACTAGGACTACAACCTATTCTATTCTACTCTAACTAGCAAAGAAACTGGTCAAACAAAACCATTTACATGATGACTGAAATAGCTACCCTTTCTTCTCAAAATATAATGATTGGCATGCTTAAGGACAACTAAGTATAGATGGGACATAGAGAAAAGTTCAACAAGATTATACACTACCACTTGAAAGAGGTAAACAAGTTCACTGGCCTCATCAAACTAATCATATGAATTGTTATTCAAAGGAGGATAAGTTTGTTGAACATACTCTTGTCCAGCTGCTAACACATCCTTGATACTATCTTCAAATATACCTTCATGCATGGGTGCAAGATCAATTATTGATACTTTATTGGACTCCATCTGAGCTAAATATCTGACTGGACATCCCTTTGAAAGGAAAAAGCTTGAACTTTCATTGTTGGTTGCTTGCACATTCACTGTTGTTCCATCCATTGGATTAGAAAGAAAACAATCTGAATGCTTAAAAACAACATTATCTTCACCTTGCATAATAAATTTCCATATTGAATCCTCCACAGTGAGTGGACAATCCTCTTCCACTAGGGTAGCTAATAACTCAACAAAGGTATAATCTCTTGGAAGGATCCTAAGAACAACTGACTCTAGTTCAAAACCATCTATATCATTCAAATTACATTCCAAAATAGGCTTTTCTTCTTCAATGAAGGTAGGAAAGTGTTCAAACAATAGAGTAGCCTCCTGAGACAGACTTACAACTAGTATATCAGCTTCCAACTCTTCTGTATAGTAGAAAGGAATCTCATCTGACTAGATAATACATTGCAAATCATATTTAGAGAAATTTCTTGCTCAAACTTATGAACTTGTTGTTGAATTTTAGCATGAGTGCCAAACTCCTATAATAGATTTGATTCCTTGTCATCCAATTTTGAACAAAATTGTTCAATTATGTCCATGCATTCCTTTTCATAAAGCTCAACATTATCCTTCTCATTTACAACATGCTCAAAAGCATCAAAGCTTCCACCTTGGAGAATAGTGTTAGGTTCATTTTCTTGTTGATTGTCATCAATCAACAATTCATTGCTTTTTCTGATATCTTCTTGTTTTTCTGAAACAACCCTTGTTGTGAACAAACCCACAACTTCTTCATCATGTTGAATGAATGAAGGTAACTCCTCTTTCCAAGCTATAGGATACACTTCCTCATCATTCAATTTTCCCTTCTCATCCTTCTATCATATGGGATTAGTTTCACCATCTTGGAGAGATTTTATTTGTGTTAACCGATAATGCTACATAGCTAGATGCAACAGATTTGGAGTTCTAGTTTCCTCCATGCTAAGTGAGCTATTTTGATCAAGGGTTTGCTCTTTCTCAAGTTTGACCTCATATATAGGTGCATCTTGAACAGAGGCTTTTTATTCTACATGTAGAGATTTCACTAAAGATTATTCATGAGCAACAATAGATTCATTGGACATACATGCTATCTTTTCTTTAGGATGAAAACTTTTGAAACTTGGAATTTCAATTCTTGGACACTCATTTGGAACATGAAAAATATCATTAGGCTTGAAACTTGTAATTTTATACTTATAACTTTTCTTTATAGGAAGATCCATCAAATTATAAGCTTGTTTGAAACTAGGAGTGGAAAGAGGTGCTTGAGCTTCTAACCTCTGAGTTTGAGTAAGTGAAAACCTCACTTGCTCCTCCTCTGTAGCTATCTTCTTTGAAAGACGATCCTCATGTTGTCTCCCTTTCCATGCCATCCTCTACTCCTCATCACGCTTAACCTGCTCCTCATAAAACAAATTTGCAAAAGTGATGGGTTGTTGTTTCTCCACCTTCTGAACTTGGGAAAACATTATCTTCATCTTTTCTTCCCTTGCAGCAATCTCTCTTGCAAGGTGTTCTTCATGTTTCCTTCTTTGAACCTCCATATCCTACTCATGAATGTATGCCTGATAGTCCAGATCCTCCTAATTCCTATCCACCTCCTCTTGCCTTTCAATCTCTGACATCTATCTTTGAAAATCAAAAATTATATCTTTGATACACATCTTATTAACCCTCTAAGGTTGGGCATGTGAATAAGCATGTTGGTTGACATTACGATGATTTTGTTGAGACTATTGTTGAATATATACAATCTGATGTGCAAACTGAGTAGGGGTGGGTGGGCGGTAAGTATGTTGAACACACTAGTAACCTACTACTATAGGGTTATTTTGGGTAAAACTAACAGTATCCTCAGTATGATATGGCTGATAGGAAGATGCATGGGAAACGTTTTCATGAAATGGAGGATAATATGACATATTTCCATGAAATGAAGAAATATTTTTCATGCAAGAGACTGGAAATACAACAAATCAACTTTTCTCTATATAAATTTTGAAACATACCAGAAATTGGTACTACTTAAACCAATACATATCCTTCCAAAGTTGCTAGGCATGTTCAAAAATTTCCTTCAAAATTAGAAACTACTACTATACACACCAAAAAACAACAATGTGTAGTACATAAGAGATTGAAAATTAGTTATTTGTCCCACTAGGCATGCCAAAAATGTTGTCTATTGAAATTGCACCCTGACGAAGTTGTAGGATCTAGCAAGTTAAGCTGCAAGACCTAGTATTTCAAAGAAACATGGGAAAGATCCCAAGGTGTGGGTACCTAAAATGGGACCAAACTTCTGTAGAAGGTTGGCTTCCTCTTTTTTGAATCACCTAAACTAAAGCTCTTGCAGAGAAAAGGGAGAAGGAATGCATAAAATGAAAAAGCTAATCCTATGGTGATGACAAAACCTAAAGAGGACAAAGAAACTCAGAACTTCAAACACTTAGTTGCAATGATAGAAAATGAACTTGCACTACCTACTATTGTTTTTTTTATGCATAAATATTTCATAGAAGGGTCCCAAGGCTCAAACCTCAAGGAGGAGGGTAACCTCATAGCTAGAATTCATTTTGCATTTTATGACATAATCTATAACTTGCATTAACACACCTATGCATAAAGGTATCAAAATCATGAGAAAAAATTAAAAGGAAGTGAAGAAAATCTCACTAAAAACTTGATCAATGATGCAGAGTGGCAGGGGAAGCAACACCTTTTTCCAATAGCTTCTCTAAATGCACACATCAACTTCACTATTCCTTCCAACAAGAAACTTGATCACCCAACTCAACTCACACACCCAAACATGTTTGAAGGACTTGGGGATGCTATTTACACTCTCAAAATATCAAAACAAGACCAAATAACCTGACTTTACACTCAAAAACTCCCATTCTCTCATCACTCTTACACAAGCCCATGCAACCTTGCAACATTGCCAACTAGGACAGTCAAAATAAAAACTGATAAAAGGCATTAACCAGACAATTAAATCAGGTTTTATACTTCTAACAATATCCCCCACAAGTTTCCAAAAGCACAAGATGAAATACCTAAAGCAAATGTATCAAAAGATTGATTTACAAGCTATAAACAAGGCTTAACTAGGCATGCACAAGGAAGCTTTCAACTTGTCAAGGCACACACCAACACCCATAATGCCTTTAAAAGACTCCAACAGGTTCCCAAAAACCCATTTAACATGTTTCATCCTTTATATTTACTCAAATAATCAGAAATCAAAAGAAAAGCTTACAAATGATCATTTTCTAGACTGTTTTCAAGGTAAAACCAGACCTAGGGCATCACATAACTTTTGCAAAATTCCATTTCTCAATATAAAAAAAAAATTAGCATGTAAAGGAGTCCTAAATCTAACAATCCACCAAGTTTCAGATTTTTCCCACAGTGGAAATGGGAGTTACATCCATTTTGGTGACCAAACCCTTGTTTTGCAAGGTTTCAGACCCACTTTCACTAAAATTGATGTAACTTACTCAATACTTGATGAAAATGAGTCAAATCACCACCAAAAGAAATTAGACTCTTCCCTCTTTCAAAAAATTCAAATTTGGATTCCGTACAATGATGTACCAGACCGTAGCAAGCACGAGATTAGGAAAAAGCGCTGTAAAAAATAGAAAAAACAAAGTTTTCTTCTTATTAAATGCTTCAAAACTTCAAAACTGCCAACAACAGCCCAACCTCTACCCAAGGGAGGATTTTTAAACTTGTTTCCCATCAATTACAACTGCTCTCAACTGATTTTTGAAGGAGGGAACCATTAGTTAATGGGATTACATCATTAATGCTGATTTTGCACCAAATTTCATTATGACAACTTTGCATTTTGAAGCAACTTTTTAATCCTAAAGACCTAAGACCTTAAAAACCATTCAAATGGATTGGAATTAGCCTTATTACATTATTAAGACCCCCACCCTTTCACATTTACATACAAATTCATGTTTTTTCCTTTAAGGCTACAAGAGCATCTTTTAGTGCAAGAGTGCATTTGTCTACATTTTGAATCAAAACCCAAAAAATCACCCTAGATCTTGCTCAATTGTCTTGATTGACCTTATTAATGACAAAAAGACTCAAAAAGACTCATTCTAACCTCCTAACAACATGTTTTCATCAAATGAGAAAAAATGGAGGATGAGGTGTAGGTGCTCTTGCACTAATCAATCATGTGGGACACACAATAATGTATTGAATAAGAAGGAAAAAAAAAATTCAATAAAATCCAAGGCTTTCTCTAAATTTCATGTCCAAAAAGTAAGTTACATAGTATGTTGTATTTTCTACAAATGACTCACAAAAGTGATAGAGAAAAAAATAACAAGAACTAACTCCTAAAATGAGTCCAAAAGAGAATATATCCATCCACTCCAAGTGGCTCCACCAAAAAAGGCTCTAGAAACAATTGGGGTCAGATGCAATAGAAAAACATATTTTTTAGCAACTTAAACCTCTCTAAATGAGCTTCAAAAAGTTGAAAAGGTTAACTTTGACCAAGTTTAGCATGAAGGATCAAGAAACTTATGCCCAAATCTCCTCCTTGTGTTTCAAAACATGCCTATATTTTCTCCATCATGCCAAAAGAAAAAAAAAAAGCCCCTATATGCTTGGAATTGTTTCCAACTACTTCAACCTCCTCCAATATGCTTGGAAAAGCATAACTCCTTGAACAAGTCTTCATAAAGGAAAAGAGAAGTACATGCCATATTTCTGCATCAAGAGATAACAAGATGACTTAAAGGCTTATAGCCACACCTTTTGAGTTACTTGTTTTGCATAAATATTCATGCCAAATTCCTCCATACTTCAACCATTATGATGGTCAACACATTAAAATGAGTCAAAATTATAAAGGCATGCTCCAAAGGTATAGGTGACATCTACATGTCACAAGACTTGCAAATATTTAGGTAACAATGCAGTATTTATAAGGTTTCAAAATAACACAAGACATTCACAATACCTAAGGCATGAAATTTTACCTTAAGGCCATAGGGCATATAATAGTTGCATTTGATTTTTTGATAAAATAATGGAAAAATTGCCATGTTTCTCTTGTCAACATACTAGGGTAATCATAAACCATAAAACAAAAGACAAAAACAAAAGAAAAATCGTTCATTTTACCTTGAAGCTTCAAGAAGAAGTAAAGGTACACCAACATAGGGTTTCTAGAAATTTTTTGGAGCTCAAACATGGTGAAATTTTAGGCACATAGTGTCGTTCCTTTATCATTTTTGATAGATAAATATTTATGCACTCTCTCTGGTAAGCATTCACAATACTTTACTTCATTTTCTAAGGATAAAAAGCTTGAACACGAGCCATTTTGCATAATATGAATACACTTTCATGCTTCTGCCTCCCTTTGTCATTTTCAATCTTAATTTTGTGGCTGCACAGTTATAAAAAACTTATATTTCCTTAAATAAGAAATCAATGGCTATGGCTTATATTCTCTGAGAAAATGATTTATTTTCATTATTTTCCTATAGAGTGCTTCCTTTTTTTGCAAAATGAATGCTCAACATTGGCTTCAATGGCCACGGGTATCTAGGTTTTTTTATGCATCTTTTCCCTTTGTTGGTGGATGTAAATGGTGACTTCGAGCTCCACTTGAACTTGACTCAAACTTGCAGTTGATTTTATTTTATGTATATATTATGGGCATTTATTTCCTTTCAAAAGCTCTTCTACTTTTGGACATTTTGTTTCTACTTTCTGAAACTTGATATTCTAAAACTCAGTTTTATTACTTAAGCTTTTAAACTTTATAGGTATTCTTTCTACATACTATATTTCAACATTCTGAAAGTTGCTTTCAACACTATATTATGAAAATCCATGATGTATTCATGCCTTCTTGATCCTTCATAAATAAGTGAGAACAAATAGTAATAAAAGGAAAACCTATAGCTATCATACAATTTGTGACTTTGTATTGCATTTCTTTTCCACAAGCCTTTGTAAAACCCCTGTAATGTTTTAGTAAGATATGACTTCTACAATTGTGACCTTCATGTCTTAAGGAATAATTAATTTCATATGTAGGTAGCATTGTTGTTTCTAATGTAATCAAACAAAATTTCATGAGATGGCATCTCCTGTAGATTCATTTTGCTCACATCTTGTAGTTGTTGCATTTCATTATGACAACACTTCAGAATTCTGAAAACTTATTTTATTCTCTGCCATGGAATAGGCTATCAAGGAATGCATTTTGTGTTTGAACTTATTCTATTTCAGCATAATGTTCTAAAATTTGTTTCTTTAATGCTTCTCCTCTGACAGTTACAACATCCTTAAGACCATGTGATACACCATTGGTGTAAGGTGTTCTTTGGTTTTCTTGCACAACTAGCTAGGAAGAATTTTCCATGTCTTCATCCAAGAACCTAATAGCTTCTAGGTTCTGGTTAGGCTTAGGTCATTAACTAAGCTCTATTTCAACTCCTCTCCAAGAGTTTCTCAACTTTGTGCTTCACCTTGGAAGACTAACACCAATTTGAATTAGCAACTTTCTCCTACACTTAGAAGACTCTAAGTGCCAACATCACACAACACCTTGAACTGCTTGCAGGGGTGTCAGAGATATTGGAAACATGCCTTTCACATCCAAATAGATCCATATTGGATGGTCTTCAATCTCTACTCTTACCAATTTCAAGAATTTTCCTTGAGAAGGCCTAATTCCTTGTAGCCGTTGACAGTGTCCTTTTTTCTTTTCTTGCTCAAACTTTCCAAACAACCTAGAAAACAAACTTCACTTCCAGATACCCTTTTTGAGCCTTTAAATTTTTCACAGGGTTTCAGACCCCTGACTCCTCCGTACACTGGTTTCCTATAACCTAGGGCAAATAGGGATAAAAAGCCTAATTACTAGGGTTTCCTTGATTTCTCATTCAAATCTATTTCAAATGGATTGGTAGAGAACTCAATCCTTCTAGCATACTAATATATGGCTCTGCCCCACCTGGAATTGTACTTGTTCCATACGGTACCTCTTTCCCCTGCCTAATCTCTTCAACTCTTCACTGCCAAACCTCTAACCGGGTATTTGGAACTCGCCTAGGGTTTGGTTTTAAATGCAAATGCTCGACTCTTCATGACTCCTACTGTTAAGTATTTACAAATTATTGGTTCCCCTATCATATCCATCTAATCTTAGGAAGACCCCGTGGCTAGATTTTATGTGGGAGCCATGAAAAGACTGACTGGTCTGAACAGAACAAGAAAACCCTCTAAAACCTTAACTTATGAATTCAACACACTCGATTAACTCAAAACAATTTGATTACAGAATGAAAAATGTTTGAGACTACTCTATGAACACAAATCTAATGTCAAATCAATACATCTAACTCATCTAATAGCACTGTCACTCAAAAACATTCGGTATACACAGAAAATTCAGAGTTCTTCTATTCCAAAAACAACTTGATTACAACCACTGTCTCATCTTGCATTCAAGCCACACCTTTCATGGATGCCATTTTCCAAGTTTTTAGGGATGTTGATCGATCCAACACTCCTATCTTTTAGGGGATCCAAGATAACCAAGTTGCATGCAACATGAAAAATGTTGTCATGCAACTTTGTAACAACTTTTTGCAACTTATCATTATGTCCTCTTCCTAGCTCATAGGACCTCTAACTCCTTGATTCCGAGCATCCAACTCCCTTAACTGCCTCTTGGCATCTTCTAACAACATAGATGTGTTTAGAACACATTTAAGACTCCAATCCCATCTTAAGCTATTTAAGGCTAATTAAAGCTAGACTATTAATGAAGATTAAACTTTGGTGAGTCTTAGTCCTAATGACTAATTCACCTAAGCACAACAATGAACTTCTAAGGTCCAAAACAAACACACTAAACTTTGACTTGGCTAATGTCAAATACAAGCCAAAAAATGACAATTAATAAAATGGAGGTTAGCCTAGGTGCTCCTGCACAATCCTCCCCAAAACAAAAGAGTTCAATCCACCCTTGGATTGAGTAAGTTGAGATCAATGCCTAACTTCTTGAACTCTGATTTTTTGATCCACACTGCATCAGCATCAGATTGACCATGCCTTTTAATCAGATGTTCCTTATATTCCTTGGTTCTAGTCTTCTTATAGACCTTGGTATCTAGTATACTGTCAACTTGTTTGACTGTAGCAGAAGGCAGTTTGAGCTCCTCCACATCTTGGATGACTTCATTGAGGTTCTGATCCATGTCTGGTGGTGGTCCTTTGTAATGGACCAGGTCTGCAATGTTAAAAATAGGGGACAGTCCACTGTCTTCTAGTAGCTCCACTTTAAAAGCATTGCTTCCATATTTTGCTAAGATAGGAAAGGGACCTATCCTCTTCATCTACAACTTGTGAGGAACTCCTTTTTGCAACCTAGACTTGTTTAAATGCACCATCACCAAGTCTCCAACATTGAACTGAACTTCTCTTCTATGCTCATCCACCTTGGTCTTATACTTCATGTTATTTTCTGCCAATGTCTTCATGATTGTATCATGAATCTCCTGCATTGCATAAGAAAAATAATCAGCATATCCACTTCCCTTGACTCTATCCTTTAAGTCTCTTAGCTCATAGACTCCTCTAGGATGTAGTCCATAGAAAATTTCAAAGGGACTCTTCCCTGTTGACCTGTTCACAGTGTCATTATAAGCATATTCAACTTGTCCTATCAACTAATCCCATTGTTGACCATACTCCTTGGTCAAGCACCTTAATAGATTTCCAAGGCTTCTATTAACAACTTTGGTCTGACCATCGGTTTGGGGATGGTATGCAAATCCAAAGGATAGATTAGTGCCCAATCTCTGCCAAAGAGTCTTCCAAAAATGACTCATAAACTTAGTGTCTCTGTCTAACACAATACTTATAGGTAACCCATGTATCCTTACTATCTCTTTAAAGAAGAGAGAGGCTATTTGACTGGCATCATTGGTTGTTTTACATTGCACAAAGTGAGCCATCTTGTTGAATATGTCCACAACTACATAAACACTATCCATGCCTTGTCTTGTCTTGGGTAATCCAACTACAAAATTCATACTCAAGCATTCCCATGGCTTGTTAGGGATAGGTAGTGGTTGGTATAGGCCTGTATTTGAAGAAGTACCTTTGGCCTTTTGACATACTATACAACTTTCCACATACCTCCTAACACCTAGATTCATTCTTGGCCAATAATAGAACCTTTGAACAAGTTCTTGAGTCTTTGTGATCCCAAAGTGACCACTCAATGCACCATTATGCTTTTCTTGTATCAAATTCTCTCTAATAGAGCCTCTAGGGACACATAACTGGTTCCCTTTAAACAAAAGATCACTTTGCAAAGTATATTCAACATATTTACTATGAAAATGATTCTTGTATTCAGCACATACCTTATAAATGTCTACAAAATCTTCATCATATGCATATAGATCCTTGAAATGATCTATTCCCATGCTCTTCAACTGAATCTCTTGAATGGTGAGGACTCTTCTACTCAAGGAATTTTCCACTTTGTTGAGTACTCCTTTCTTGTGCTTGATATTGAAAGTGTAAGCTTGCAGGTATTCCACCCACTTCATGTGTCTGTGACTCAATTTCTCTTGTGAATTCAGGAAACTAAGTGCTTGGTTGTCTGAATACACTATGAATTCCTTGGGAAGCAAGTAGTGCCTCCATTTCCTTATAGCCTGGACCAATGCATACATCTCAAGGTCATAAGAAGAATACTTCTTCTTGGCTTCACTTAACTTCTCTGAATGGAAAGCCACCAGTCTGCCCTCTTGATTGAGAACAAATCCAATAGCCACATTGCTTGCATCACATTCAATAGTGAATAGCTTCTCAAAGCTTGGTAACACCAAAATAGGTTGGGTGGCTATCTTTTCCTTCAATAACTCAAAGCTTTTGTGAGCTTGCTCATTCCACACAAATTTAGTCTTCATTCCTCCTTTAATGGCATCCAACATAGGAGCACAAATAGAAGTAAATTGTCTTATGAACTTCCTATAATATTGAGCAAGGCCATGAAAGCTTCTTACCTCTGTTGTTGTCCTTGGAGTAGGCCAATTTAGGATGGCTTCCACTTTGCTACTGTCCATTTTCAAGTTGCCATGTGATAGCACAAATCCAAGGTACACCAACTCTGTTTTGATGAATTCACACTTTTCTAAATTGGTCATCAATTTCTCCTCCTATAGCTTCTTGCAAACCAACTCTATGTGTTTGAGATGCTCTTCTCTTGTTTTGCTATAAATTAGTATATCATCAAGATACACCACTACAAATTTACCAATGTAGTCTTTGAGGATTTCATTCATGAGTCTCATGAATGTGGAGGGGGCATTAGACAATCCAAATGGAATAACCAGCCACTCATGTAAACCCTCATTGGTATTGAAAGTTGTTTTCCACTCATCTCCCTCATGTATTCTAATTTGGTGATAACCACTCTTTAAGTATATCTTGGTATAGTACCTAGCTTCACCTAGACAATCCATGAGGTCTTCAATCCTAGGGATAGGGAACCTATACCGAATGGTTATCTTATTTATGGCCCTTGAATCAGTACAAAGCCTCCATTCTCCTCCCTTTTTAGGTGCTAAGACAGTGGGTACTGCACATGGACTGATACTCTTTCTAATGAGACCTTGGTTTAGGAGTTCTTGTATTTGCCTAGCTGTTTCCTCATTTTGTTGAGGGGTCATCTTGTAAGCTGCCTTATTTGGTAGGGTAGCCCCTGGTATCAAGTCTATCCTATGACTTATGGCTCTTTTAGGGGGTAATGTTGCTGGTTGTCCATTGCTTACAATGCCTTCATAGGTCTGCAACATTTTCTGTATTTCCTTAGGTAACTCTGGCTTCTCAGCTACTTTCTCATTACTTACCTCTATTTTCCTTAGCATCACTACATAGCCAACTCCTTCTCCTTCTTCCAAGGCTTCTAGGAACTCTTTTTCACCAACCATGAGAAATTTAGGACCTGCTGTCTGCACCTCTGCATCTTCTAACAATTACTGTATTTTAAATGTTATCTTATCCTTCTTGAAAGTGTAAGAGTTCTTTGCTCCATCATGCATAGCTTGGCGATCAAATTGCCATGGTCTACCTAGGAGCAAGTGACATGCATCCATAGGTAAAATATCACACAAGACTTTGTCTTTGTACCTTCCAATTGAGAACTTCACCCATGCTTGTTCATTCACCAAGACATGTTGGCCTTTATTGAGCCATGTGACCTTGTAAGGATTGGTGTGGGGTATCCTTGTCAACTTCAGCTTGCTGACTATCTCCTCTGACACAATATTGTCAGTAGACCCTAAGTCAATGATGACTCCACATACTTTCCCCATCATTTTACACTTTATCCTAAACAGGGACCTCCTTTGGCTTGGTTCTTCTTTAACCGGATCTTTGATCAAAGTTCTCCTCATCATGAGGTTCTCACCTTCCTCAGAATTCAATGGTACCTCAGAATGTTTCTCTACTGCATTTGTCTCATCATGAACTAGATTAGTTCTCTTGTCACCTCCATGAGAAGTACTACCTTTCTCTAGACATCTATATGTCAGGTGTCCCATTTGATTGTAGTGGTAACACTTCATGTTGGTAAAGTAATTACCTCTTCCTTGTCCACCACTTCTTCCTCTAGAGTTAGAGCCTCTTCCTCTACCACCTCTACTAGAGCTTCCTTCTTGCTGATCAGAGTACCTGATTTCTCCTTGGGCCCTTGGTTCTGAACTCCTTCCACCATAGCCACCTCTTTGTCCTCTACTGTCTTTTCCTTTACCCCTACTCTTGGAGGTTTGCTCTTGCTTCCTTTTTCTTTTCTCCTCTATCTTTAAGGCCATTTGATAGCATTAGTGAATGGTATTGAAGTTCACTAGACTCATCTCTTCTTGAACAGACCATTTAAGCCCATTCAAATACCTTGCTAGCTTGATGCTCTCATCTTCAACCACCTTTGATCTGAGGCACAAATTTTGGAACTCCTCGGTGTATGCTTGGACATCCAAATCTTTTTGTCTAATATTATGTCTCCTCCTATGCAACTAGACTTCATAGTCATTAGGTAGGTAGGTCTGCTTTATTTTGATTGCCATGCCTCTCCATGTAACTATAGGACCCTTTCCTTCTTTCTCTCTTTCAGTTTGCACAAACTTCCACCATGTGAGAGCTGAAACTCTCAACCTTGACTTAGCAACCTTAACTTTTTGGGCTTCTGTTATACCATCACATTCAAAGTGATTCTCTATGCTTTCAATCCAGTCCATGACTGAATTAGGATCCATTTTTCCACTGAATAGTGGCACACCTTCCAAAGCTTTGCCACTTAAGGCCTGCAGTGCCTTCAAGAAGGGTTCTTCAGAAAGAACAGGGTCAGGTGTTAGAGCTTCCTCCTCCAAATCCAATTCCTTTTCCTTTGCTTCCTGCTCTTCCTTCAATTCTATCTTATCCTTTACTTTGTCTGCCTTTTCTTGCACTTCATCCAAGAGCTTCTCCATTCGGGACAACCTTTCTCTTAGCAGCTGGTTATCCTCTTCTTGCTCTTCTACCTTCTTGGCTAACTCAACATTAGTCACCATGGTTCTTTCTTCCTCTGGTGTATTCTCTCCTACTAATTTAGTGGGTTGCAACATCAATCACAAGCCTGATCAAAAAAAGGCTCTGATACCAATATGGTGTAAGGTGTTCTTTGGTTTGCTTGCACAACTAGCTAGGAAGACTTTTCCCTGTCTTCATCTAGGAACCTGATAGCTTCTAGGTTCTGGTTAGGCTTAGGTCATTAACTAAGCTCTATTTCAACTCCTCTCCAAGATTTTCTCAACTTTTTGCTTCACCTTGGAAGACTAACACCAATTTGAATTAAAAACTTTCTCCTACACTTAGAAGACTCTAAGTGCCAACATCACACAACACCTTGAACTGCTTGCAAGGGTGTCAGAGATATTGGAAACATGCCTTTCACATCCAACTAGATCCATATTGGATGGTCTTCAATCTTTACTCTTACCGATTTCAAGAATTTTCCTTGAGAAGGCCTAATTCCTTGTAGCCCTTGACAGTGTCCTTTTTGCTTTTCTTGCTCAAACTTTCCAAACAACCTAGAAAACAAACTTCACTTCCAGATACCCTTTTTGAGCCTTTAAAATTTTCATAGGGTTTCAAACCCTTGACTCCTTCGTACACTGGTTTCCTATAACCTAGGGAAAATAGGGCTAAAAAGCCTAATTACTAGGGTTTCCTTGATTTCTCATTCAAATATATTTCAAATGGATTGGTAGAAACCTCAATCCTTCTAGCATACTAATATATGGCTTTGCCCCACCTGGAACTATACTTTTTTCCATACGATACCTCTTTCCCCTGCCTAATCTCTTCAACTCTTCACTGCCAAACCTCTAACTGGGTATTTGGAACTCGCCTATGGTTGGGTTTTAAATGCAAATGCTCGACTCTTCATGACTCCTACTATTAAGTATTTATATATTATTGGCTCCCCTATCATATCCATCTAATCTTAGAAAGATTTGTGCAAATATTTTCTATGTTGCATGCACTTGGATAAATGCAATGATTTGTTACTATAATCTTGTAATCTTTCTAATTTTTCTATTTATACAATTGAATGCAATATAGGAATGATAAATATGAAATGCACCTCTCTTTTAGTTTGCAAACACTTAAGCTCAATCAACTTGTGCAAGAAACAAAAATGGGTAATAATAACACAACTAGCCAGGATCTGATACCACTTGTAAGGAAAACAATAGTGCAGAAAATGTCTTCCTAATGCAAAATCCTTAGGAAAGAAGTGCAAAAAGCCTCATTTAATGATTTACATACATTTGAGATGCACATTCACAGAACAAAAGGAGAGACAAAATAAATCACACACAAAGAGATAACACCAGATATATGTGGGAAAAACCTTATGGGAGAAAAACCCACCACACCAAGTAAAGCCACTTTTCATTATAATAAATCAATTGCATACAAAGTTATAGACTTCACTCTTAGATGTTAACTCACAACATCATCCCCTTGGTCGACCTCCAATTGTAAACTACATTTCATTACACACACTCATTGTTACAATGCTCATACGACATACAATGAATTATAACAACCAACCAACAACCATTAGGGCCTCATTAATTCACTGACAAGCTTCCTTTGTCTCAGGTTACACACATTTCCATGCAAAACACATCAAGCCGTCCAACATTAAATTTCAGTTACAAAGAATATTACTATATTTGCACTCTATCGAGTTAGATCCTACATTAAATGTAAATATATCGCTAACAAAAAATACAACTTTCAGCCAATGATTGTTGATTTACAATAGTAATGTAAAATAAACAAGTGAAATCGTGCCACGTGTCGACACATCACTCGTCCACCACTTTTGACTATTGTACCAAACTGTTTATCATTCCTTATGGTTGCCACCATCCATGTGGCATCCATGTCACTGCCATATAGCTGAAATCACCATCCACCCAGACTGGTCCCACCATCCATTTACTTGTCGTCTAGTCGAAGAAACTACAAACTTTACAACCTCCACCATTGGTTAGGAAACTCCAAGACGTCGCGACAACAAAGGATCACTATGTTGGGAAAAAAATTAATTTCACAACCTCTAGTCAGAGGTTAGGATTTTCCCAAACCCCGTGACAAGCCAATAACGTTGTCGCTAAGTCGGGGAAAACCCAAACTTCTCAACCTCTACCAAAGGTTAGAAATTTCTTGGATGCCACAATAATGAAGGAGATTGGCCAATCGGGAAGTTAAGAAACTTCCAAACTCCATGACAAGGTTCCAAGGTTAGAATCTATAGTGATCTCGTGACCAACACACTGTCACCCAATTACAAACTTTCAGAACCCTATGACTTAGGTTTCAAGGTTCAAGTTTTGAGCAATAGGCTGACAATGAAGACCAAATGAAGGGAAAAAATGCCAAGTATTTAATAGAGGTTGAATCCAACAATTTGACACACATTTTTCCAACATCTTCAACATTTAGAGAGAACTGATAAGCATCCTCAATGGTAGTCATTCTTACTAGTGCCAGTTCTTCCTGTATGCTAGGTTTTAGACCATTAATGTAGCAAGAAACTTTCTCCTTGTTTTCCTCAAAATTTCCTATCTGAATTAGGACCTTGTGAATCCTCTATGTACTCCTTCATTGTCCTCATTCCTTGTCATAGGCTCTGCACCTTCTTGAGTAGTTCCAATTCATAATATAAAGGCATGAACTATTTCTTCAATTTTGACGCCATTCTACCCCATCTAGAAATTCTATCCTTCCCTTGTCCCCCTCTTTCTAGCTGGATCTCTTTCCAAAATTCACTCAATGAGGATCTTCAATCTCCTCAAATTCAATTTTTTTTCCATATCATTGATCCAATTGATCAATTCATTTTTGTTCAGGCTCCCACTAAAAGTTGAAACTTCCATTTTTGATTTATTTCCCAGACTGGATATTACTTTTAGTAGTCTCAACTCTCCAGGATCTACTTGATTCTATTCTTCCTCTTCCAATTCTTCTTATGTTTCATCATCACTATCATCTCTTTCCTAATCTACTCCTCTTCCTCTTCAGACCTCTTCTTGCAAGGCTTGCATCTACCTTCTAAGGTCTCTAATTTCATCTCTCAGTGGATCTCTTCCTCTCACCACCTCTACCTCTACCTCTACCTCTACCTCTACCTCTACCTCTACCTCTACCAAGTTAGGCTAGTCTCAAAGGCATCTTGATCTCAACCCACACTCACAAGGTTCTACTGCAACTACCTCACATTCAATGCTCTCTTACAGACTCATGAACTCCTACTCTGATACCACCTGATGAAGGTTCCTCCCCTTACCTATAGAATATCACCACATATGCATAAAAAGAGCAACCAGATGTAAGAAGAGAACAAATGTTTTCTTTTATTACTGGAAAGATGTTACAGATTATATGCCATCCTATAGGCTACTTGTTACATGCATATGTTGATTTGCAGATCTAAGTTTTCCCTTTGTTCTACACAGTAAGTTATTCTAATACTTTACCCCTAGCTCTCATTCCCTATACTCCTTCAGTGTTTATATCTTCACCTAGTTCTCTAGGTTGGCTTTGACATTCCCCATACCTCATGTCATAGTTTTCATTATTACCCAATCAACATTCAAGACCAAACCATCATCTCATTATCAACAACTTCACTGAGTCAGCCAATGAATATTTATTCCGCAACAACGATATGGAATGCACCCAATATTACTTCACCAAGTGTCATAACCGGACTCTCCATCCACCATTGTTGACCATTCATTTCCCACCATTATAATTTCAAATAGACTTTGGAAGATCTCTCACCAAACCACATATGTCTCCCCAACATCACCACCACCACCATTGATGAGACTCGCCTTGTCAAAGAGACATTTGAGATTTTCATGCCAACTAGCATGAATCTCGCCGACATGTTTTCACTTCACACCATTGGGGCCCACACTTTACTTTTCTTTGTTGAGCAGTAAGTTAGACATGTTCCTAAAAACACCGCCAACCTTAAAGAATGATCTACATAAGTTCATCAAATTGGACAAAACATCATCTGAGTTAGACAGCATGCCAAAAACACCACCAGAGCTATAATTAGTCAAAATCCTTGAAGTTGTAAGTTAGAGAAACTTAGAAAAACTTTTCCCAAGATATGACTTAGCCGAATTTGTTCACCGAAAGAAGGAACTCAATGATGATTAGATACAAAACTATCAAGCCCTAATTATAATTAAAATAACTAGGTTGATGCAAGATTGATTTTCACCCTAGATGCTCCTGCATCATTGGTCAAACCCCTTTTGGGTAATTAAACCTTAAATTGAAATAATGAAATATGAAAGGAATGATGAATGAACTATGCTATGTTGCAACTCACCAAACCCTTGAATAAACCTTTAGAAGTCTACAATGTTGATCTTGATCTTGCATGAAATTTATTCAATGGACGTGGATCTTGGTAATTGAAATATGAATTGAATGCTTGCTTGAATCTTAGAAACCTACATCACAATGTTAGCTCTAAAAACATGCATGATTGTAAAATACTTTGAAATGATGCTTGAGATCTTGATTGCTGCAATAAATCACTGATAAATCTGCTCTTGAATGTCATTGATCATAAAATTTTCTATAATATTTCTCTTATCAAAATTCTAGGATTAATTTGATAAAAAGACCTTGTATTTATAGGTATGTATCCTTAATTTCCCAAAAATTAAAAATTACAAGACCAAATTAAAATTTGAATTCGGGGACAATAAAATATCACCAAAAACATATTTTAAATTTAGGTTCAAAGGCTTAGGGAGGACCCATTTTCCCATGAGGCACCTATTCCTAGAACACACATTACTCAAGGTAAAGTGTGTTGCATTGGCATTAATTGTTGTTGGGTTTCCCCTTTGGAAAATATAATTTATTAGGCTTGTAGATGTAAATAGGGCTTATTAAGGCATAATTAAGTCCAATTTAATTTAGGGGAACAAACAAAGTGTAAAAATGTAGAGTACATTTTCCTACTCTACACCACCATTGAGGAATAATTCAGACCTGTGAAGCTAGGTGGAAAAATTCCTTGTACCTATATCCACTCAACAAATGTCAACTCTACCTATGCATATACATAATAGTCATAACACATACAATTCCTGAATAGGGTAACATCATAGTCATAAAATACTCATCCAAATATACATGTGCATAATCATCAAAATAAAATAACATAATCCATCATAATATGACCATAATATAATTGGATGAATGGTGAATTTGAAACTGATGCCAATATAAAATAATGATGCTACAAATAATCTTGAATCAATTATGTAGGTATAATCATACTATCAAATCCAAAATATGTAGTAAATATTGCAACATGAGAGGCAGTGCAACTTTAAAATAAAAAATTAAAAAAAAGAAGAAAATCTTAAAATTTTTTCTTTAAAATTAAAGCCTAGAGTTGAACTCTAATGGCCAATGGCCCCCACCAATGCCTTATAAACTCTATAAAACACTCAAAATTCCTTATCTTTAATCATAATTTAATTTCAACATCTAGGTTGAAGAGAACCAAAAGAGTGAGTGAAGGAGTGTAATTGAGGTGCTACAAGCGCAAGAGGGGTGAGAAGGAGCAAGAAGAAGAAGAAGAAGATGGATTCTAAACCAAGTTGGAAGGATTTTTCAAGAATAAGGTAGGATACCATGGCTAGATTTTGAAAAGAAAATCATTAGTTTTTTGTTTATATTTTAATTTTATTCATAATCTCATAGACATTGTTGCAAGTGTATATCCAAGGATTCATTGCAATTTTCATTGTTCATTGATCACATTGTCATAAAAATTCAACATTGAAATTTAAATTTTATTTTCACGTTTTCAAACTAGACTGAAAATTTTGTGTATCTTCTACTTTTGCAATTTGTGTGACCTAAAGTAAGAAAAAACAAAAGTGAAATCCTTGGTTGAAAAATATTAAGAGCAATGATTTTTATTTGTGTATCCTCTACTTCTATACTTCATGTAATCTAAAGTAAGAAAAAACAAATGAAAATATTTATTTCTTAATCATTTGCATGTGTAGTTTTGACTTTTAATTTTAGAATTATAAAATTATAGATTTTATATTATTTATTGTAGTGTCACAATGATTACTCATGACATGAGTGAGGATAAGGTTGAGGTTCGTAGTGAAAGTATTGAATTTGATTATGCACTTGATGTTGAGACTGAGAGGGGTGGCCATGATCAAATCCAAACCACTAGTTACATGTTGAGTGAAGCTGAAAGTATTAATTACCCCTCCACATTACTTGAAAAATATTCTAAGGTTCAATTTAATCGTAAGTCTCCTTTGAAACAATTTAGAACAAAAATACCAAGAAATCCTAGGACATCTAGGGGCACAAGGTTGTGGAAGTGCCACTCTTTTGGCCTTGAATTTTTTGGTAGCATTTCCAAATTTAATTCCTATCTCCTTTATATCCAAGGAAAAAGGTGTGGATGGATGTAAGTTTTTTGGGAGACTAGAAAACTTGAAATATAGAGCTGAGATATATAAGCTATGGGGTGTTAGTGAAGACAATACAATTGCACCTATATTTGCTACTTGATCTCATATGTTGTAGAGTCATCAGGGCCAACCACATGATTGTACTTCTACTTTACAAAGGAAAGTTACACATATTATGGGTTCTTCTTCAAGGGATCATGCATTCGAGGCTAGGGGAAATGCAAGTTGGAAAGTGATGCTAATAGTGGTAACCCAATCTAGTTGAACTTTTCAATGTGTAGTTGAAGGATGATAGAGATGATACCATTCAAAAATTCTTCTTTTCTAATGAAATTCCATTTCATGTGGCTTGATCTCCTTATTATAGGGAGATGATGTTGATGGTATCAAGGGAAGGAACATCATATGTTCCAACAAGTGAGACAAAATTGAGGACCACAATCTTATATAAGAATTATTACAAGATAAATGTGTTAATGGAGAAAGTGAAGTAATGTTGGGTGCAAAGTGGATGCAATATAATCATGGATTGGTGGATAGAATTTAGGCACCATCCACTCATCAATATCTAGTGTAGTCATGGATGGAGGGAAATTCCTAATTCAAATAAATGAATGTAACTACCTTTTTTAATGGTCATATTTGTTGTTGAGAAAATCTAGGGAGTGTGTTGTGCTATGTTCCCATTGAATCAAGTTTGCTTTGACCAATTTAGCGCATGCATAACTTCCTCCATCTTTTTCATGCTTTCAATAAGTGGCATCCTCGTATTTTGATGGATTCGACTACCTAGGTAGTTAGGGTTAGTCAGTAGTTTTTCTCTATATATAATGGTTAGATGCTCCTTTTGATAAGGTTGGACATTCTAAGTTTGTAATTGCATTTTCCAGTTTTATAGTTCTATGACTGAGATGTTGAACTTATGCTTTCAAGAAATCATATGATATGATATTTTGAGTTTCTCCATTTGAGTTAGTGTAAGGGAGACTCACTCAAGGGAGCCCACTTGGTGATATTTCCATCTATTATTCCAGAAGTCATTTTTTGTTTAGTAGTTAGTTCCAGTTCTAGCAACTATTTGTTCTTGCAACCACTAAAATTATGTTTTGTGACTATTCTTGTAGCCAAGGAAGACAAAGTAGTTTACTATCTATTTGTTGGAATTTCCATTTTTGTCATTCAATTTCAATCTAATGGATTAATGCTTAGTGTAGGTGTTGATTTATGCTTGGTATTTTAGTTGATTTCTTTCTAGCACTTCATTTCCAACATTGTTTCTTTCCTAATTCATGCATGATTGCAATGGAGTCCTGGTGTACATACATTGCTGACCCATTTCAAGTTTACATCCATGGGTTGACAAGTGAAATGCACCTTCATGATGAGTAAGATAGCTACTTAGTGTAGATGTCCAATCTCTAAGTCACAACCCTAAAGGATTAGTTATTAAACCATTATAGGAGGCCAACATTTTTGGCATCGTTGTTGGGGATGGTGTCAAAATAGGAAGTTATTTGGAGTCATTGATAGTTTCTTTCTTGTTATAGTATTTATAAAAGTTTTCTCTTAGTATACCCATCACTTAGGAAAGTAACAACCCCCTATTCTTTCACCAATTCTTTGTGTAAGTTGGCTGATACTGAGTTGATACCGCATGCATAGAGGAAGGAGAAGAGATGCTCATGAAAGATTCCTTCCTAATGACCCTGATCCATTCCAACTAGGTGAACATCCAAATCTACCAAGGGATGATGATGAAGAAGAAGTACACCCTTTTGCTGATGCATTTCCTAATCTAACTAGTTCTGACACTTCCTCTAAAGACCATAATTTGATTGAGAATCACCTTGCTTTGGAACTTCATCAACTAGGCATGGGTGATTAGAATAATGAGAATAAACATAGAAAAAAACCTAACCAACCAACTTTTCCATTCCCCATTGCTCATCAAAATGAAGTTGAAAACCTCAAAAGTATCCCTACTTTAGTCCTTCCTAAGTTCTATGGAATTGTCATAGAAGATCATGACACTTTCCTATTTGAGTTTGATATCCTGTAGAGAAGCTATGACTACACCACTGATTCTCATAGGTGTAAATTGTCTCCTACCACTTTGAAAGAAGCTGCATTGAGATGGTTTTATTATCAAATTTTCACTATAGCTCAATTTGACGAAGTTGGTTTCTTCAAAGATTCATTTTAAGGTGAAAATTTAAATTGACCTCTATAGATGTTTAACCATTGCAATTGTTTAAAATATTTTGAATTTTCAAGATGCAATGTGTTTAATTTGTCTGATTCAATTACAACATTAAGAATTGCATAATTGAAAAGAGATGCATTCATTTTGTATTCAGTTGCAATGTTCAAACATTGTTTTACATAAAAGCGAAAGATACAGAATTGAACAAGTATTTCAAAAATGTTGTATTTATATTCATTGGGTAATGAAGAAAAAAACGTCCCACACAAGCCATGGGAGTAGCTGTGAAAATGTAGTAACAGAAGCATTCTACACTATTGAACATGAAAGAAAGGAAGACACATAAGAATGAACATAATCATTATTTCCTATAAGTCTTCAAGCTGCTTCTAGAATGGTGCACCATCCTTGTCCCCAAGCTCCTAATAGACCTGTAAGAGATATTAAAATGCTATTAGAGATCCGACTATGAACATTCCTAAATGAATTATCAACAATAATGGAGAATGCTTCTAATGATACATTGAAAAAACTAAGCAAGAACAAGAAATGTGCCAGAAGCCAAGGAGGAAACATCATAATGATATATTGTTTTTATCTAACATTGTTTGTTTCCATGTACAGGTATAGCACAATCCATGTTGTTGAAATAGATCAAATATCATAAAGCATGTAGGTTAAAATGATCTCCCACAAGGATTGAGACCCGACATGCTATCCCTCATGCATCCAAAGAGGGATTGAAAAGAAAAATAGATCCAAAGTGCTCAAGAAAAGACATCAATTTGACAATTGCATCATAGATGCCATGGGGAATCAACAATTGACCATTCAGGGCAATCAACTCTCGAAGTGAAATGAATTGAAGATCATGAGTGACAAACTATTTCAGTGCAAATACATGAACAAGATAGTGAACATGCATACATAATTTCCTTGTTTATAATCATCCATTACAAATGAATCAAATGGAAGAGCTCCAAGAACATCATAATCAGGGTTATATATTTCAAAATCTTCCATGAAAATGTTGCATTCACATCATCATGCTACTGTTTGAAGAAAAAAAAGGTGACATTGTTGGCCATGGATTCAAAAACATTGAATTCTAAATGTGTACAAGGTGCAACAACATTGTTTCAGGTGAAGAATCTACAACATGTGAGCTAGTTTCAGTGTTTTCATGTCACTATTATGTGGGAAAACTAATTGCATAGTTTAGTATTTATTTGAAATGAAAAATGAAGCACAATAATTTGAGAGAAAAGTGAAATGTGCATCTTTTGAAACATCCAAATGCATTTGAAAATTTGAAAATTTCTGAAAGAGAAGATTAAAAAATCAATCTATTTTACAAAGTGTCTTCATAAGTGTCAAGTGTAATCAAGACCAGTTCAAGACAACATCATTAGTAAATGGGATTACAGAAAAAATTGTGTTATTTTAGTATTTCCAATGATGGAGGTAAAATCAAGCTATGGTGGCCTATCTTGAATTGAGAAGTGAAGCACATTCTAAAGTTTCAAGTGATTTCAATCAAGTAAAGACAAATAGCATGATAGTAATATATACACAATATGATCAAAGAACACATAAAAGGTGCGAAATATTTTGCTTGACAAACCATGGAGGTGATATCAAATGAAGATAAGTTTTATGATGTGCACTTAAAGCAAATGAAAGGAAAAAAATTATATTGATAAGACATGGTATCATTTGAACATCATACTATTTTTGCACCATCAAGAATGGCCTATATGAAGTAAAAAATATAAATCTTTCCATCTAATAGGGTATGTTCTAGAGATGGTGTGAATCCAAAATGGAATCATTATGTTTGCTCAAAATCAAGTATGTATGCTACAGTAAACTAAAAGTCAAGGAGAATATATAGTCACCTCAGGTTTAGGTTAAAATTCATTCAAGATTTACAAGTGTTATTTCCAAAATGAAAAAATGGAGTTTGAGCCAAATCCATAAATGCAAGAAATCCCTGATTAAAGTTCATTTTCCTATGGCCTAGAGGGGCCTAAATCTTTATTCTTTTGAAGCATAAAGCACATATATAGATTTCAAAATTCAGATCTAGATGAAATAGAAGGATGCTAAGGGTTCAAACCCTTGTTCCATTCTCAAAACAATAAGGTGAAAACAACAGGCCAACCACCTCAAGGGTGGAAACCCACAACATGAAGAAGGGTTTTTCTTTTTATGTGTGTTCATTGACATAAACAGGGTTGAGGCCCTATCAAACTATTCACAAGTGGAAGAGAAAAAGACATAGGCACGTGACCATGGAGATTTCATAAACCCTTATGTAGGAGGCTTCATTATAAATGGTTCCAAGTATCAATAGAAACATTCACAAATGGAGGGTTGAGCCCCACTCTTTCTACAAAAAATACACTATGGCCACAGTCAAGATAAATGACTGATGTAAAAACTCATAAAAATCTACAATTTCTATACAGAAAAGATCAATGGAGCTTAACTTTGAAAGGAAAATACAATAGAAAGGAGAAGAGGGAGCTCACCTTCAAATATCCATGGCCAAAGCCTTAAGGATGGCTCGAATGAACTCCCATAGTCAACCATTTTAATAGCAATGCATCATTGCCACAAAACAACAAAAAAAATAAAATCAAAAGATTATAATAGCTGCGGTCTCAATGGTCTTTTTCTTCCATAAAAAAACTAACAAATGGAATAAAAACACTATGACAACTTTCCACTGAATGTGGAGGACCGAATGCATCAAAGAATCGAAGGAGAGGAACTCGAATGGAGGCCCAAAAATGAAACCCTAGTCTCTCCATGGTGGCGCACAGGAAGGGTTCTATTCTTGTTGAAAAGGTTAGTGATGCAAATGGCTAGGAGATGAAAGGAATGGAGGCCTTTTTGTGTGTTAGGGTTTTTACCCTACAATCAACCAATGTGATTTTATTACATTAATTTTATTTTTCAATGCTTTTCCTTGCTAATATTTCATGTGCCTGGGCCAATAAGCCTATGGCTTTATATTTTTCATTTTATTTTTATAGAAAATAAAACTCATGATATGCACATGGCCCCTTTTAGGGTAGCCTTCTCCTTTTGGTATGCATAGTAGAGTTTCAACCTTTGGAGGTAGAAAACAACATACCTAGCCACTCCAATCTCTGATTTTCAAGTAGATCTAGTGTGAAAAACACATAAGAAGTGAACATGCTAAAGGATTTGGTGTTTTGTTCAGTATTATCAGCCTCTAGAGGCAAGATCATCAAACACCATGGTGACTCTAAGAAGCATTCTCTGGTTTCAAAATGGTCAAGTGTTGTTGTGTTTATTTTAAAGATTCTGAATTTTTCTTTTTAGCCTTTCAATGAACAGGCATGTCTATGCTTCATGATAATATATCATATCATCCACCATATCATGAAAATCCTACTTATCCATCTTCATATCAGCCATATCAGCATAATCATGTTGTTGGTTTCAATTCCATGGCTTTTCAAAACCAGCATGCATAATATAATTACCACATAACCACCCCTACTCAATATCCATATTAGCCTCTATATGCTCAAAAATAGCTCACAGAGTGTGATTGACAAGAGATTACAAACATGAAAGGTGTGTTGCTTGACATCAAGTATGATTTTGATAAGCAAGTAGAAGAGATCAAAAGGTAGCTCAAGTATAATTAGTGGAAGGAAGAAGAGATGGATTATCAAGCCTATATCTGTGAGAAAGAGTTGGAGGCACAAAGATAAGAGGTCCAAGTAGCCCCTGCAACCCTATATCAATCTACTCGAGTGGAGGTTTGTAAGTATCAATTTCTAAGCTTTAGACAAAGTGAGCCTCTTAGTGTGCCTAAAGTTGAGATTCCAAGTTTTAGGCAGCATAAGGCCTTGAATTTCCCAAACCAACCTCTTAATCTTGAAATACCAAGTTTTTGAAGCCTTCATCCTTTGCAGGATGAGGAAAATGATCATATTCAGCCTAGGATAGCAACAAATCAACCCCTTAAGCAACAATTTTCCTTGCATAAGAAACAAAAGCTCTCTCTGTTCAAATTTTTGGTCAAGACACTTTATTGCACATCAAGGAGCTTAAGAAAGTAAATCCATTGCATTCATCCTTGGAGGTTTACCATCTATAGTAGCAAAAGATTGAGCAAAGAAAGGCTTCTCTTGATGCACGTCTTTCAATGTTTTCACTAATGGATCTCATTGTGTCAAAGAACTGGAAAATGTTTTAGAAGATCAATTAGGGAAGCAAGAGGAGGAGCAAGAAGAGGTCAAAGAATATGATGAATTGTTGGTTGAGAAGAGTGAGTGTGATTCCAAAGCATTGGATTGGAAGATAGAGTGTAAGTGTGAACCTCTCAAAGAGTCAACAAGGCTTGATGAGAGCTATCATGAGGTAAAAAATGGTCCTCTTTTATTAAATAACCAAGAAGAATGTAATAAAGATTCATTTCGGGATGATCTTGATGTTTGGGTTGCAAATTTAGACAATGAGGAAGAAGTTTCAATTAATCTATTTGATGAGCTTCCTAACCTTGAGCATGAAAATGAAAATGGCATGATCATGCCAAGTCCATACCACCATAGTGATGAGGACCATTTAGGTAAGGGGTTGTTTCAAGAGCAGATATGTGAAAGCAACTTTAAGTCAAATAATCAGTAGAATGGGGAGGCAAAGGAGACTGTTCAAGAGGATGACTGCACATTTTTGTTTGAGGAGCTACCTTCTTTCATGTACCAAGATGAGGAAAAAATACTCACAACCGCAGTAGCTGAGAGTCAAAGGATAGAGAAAATTTTGGAAAAGTGATATCATTTGGGGCAGTAGGATATTGACAACTTTTTCAAGGTTTCTAGTTGGTACAGTGATGAGGAATATCTGAAAAATCAAGGATGACTACTTGTAGAGGTGGAGAGGAATGTTGATCAAGGACAGCTACTTGTAGAGGTGGAGAGGAATGTTGATCAAGGACATAAAAATCACATTGACAGGGGGCTAATCCATAAAAAAATAAGCGAGGACAGTGTTGTTGTAGAAGTCCAAGAGTGTGGTACACATGATAACATGCCTAAAATGGAGTATAATCATGAGATTGAAAGCATGGATCAGATAGAGCAAGTTGGAGTGATGATTGAAGGGCCAACTGATAATGATGAAGCTGGCATGAAAACATTGGAGGCAACTTTCCTTGAAGAATAGTTGAGAGAACTAATAGAAGAGAGTTAGTCTCCCCAAGACAATTCAATTCTTGAATGTCAAGATCCCACTCGTCCAACTTGTAGAAAGCTTCCTGGTTTGTTGGATCCTTGTGGAGATCAAGTGAATGATGAGGAAAAAAAAGTGAATCAAGTCCATGAGCATGCCCTATTTGCATTGAAACAAGATGAAACCAGTTAGTTTAAGGGTTGTTGGGAAAGCATGTTGCTAAAGCCCTTGGAGGAGGAGTTAACACAACAAGCTATCACACAGGATGATGTTGTTTCCTCTGATCACTCAAATTGTGTTCTCTCCAATCTAAATCCTTCAAGGGGATGCCCTATTGGGCATCTATCTTGTTTGGAAGCAAATGAGAAGGAGTAACCCCATGACAATGTTGATCTCGAGCATCAAGGGAAGTATCATATTGAGCATAACCAGTTCATTATTTCACTTGATCCTCACTGGTTCGCAATCATGAAAGGTGGGTAAGTGATTTTACCTTTCTCCATTGAGGAATGTTGAGAATTTTTTTTGAATACTTTATTTTTCTCCACATCTTTTGGTGGATTCATAGGCAATTAGAGCATTATAAGTTGATTAGAAGAGGGAGCTACTTTTCAAAACTAGTAAATAGTTTTTTTTGAGTGTTATTTTCACTAGTTAGTGTAGGATAGAGTTAGTGTTGCAGCTAATAAGTGCACATGGTTTTTCTTTCATAAGTATTGTTGCACATGGTTTTCTTGCCACTAGGGCCTAATGGTTGTCATTTTTTTCTATTTTGTTTTTTGTTCTCTGCTATTGTTTGAGGGAGTTTTAAATTTTGGTTCATAAGTTTTTTTGGTTTTGGAGAGGGTAGAAGTGACTCCATGCCCAATGGAATTTCATAAGGCAACTAGCCTGATTCTTAGCAGGAAAGCATCTAGCAGAGGTCGCCAAAAGTGTTATCAAAATTTCACTACAACTCAATTTGATGGACCTAGTTTGTTCAAAGATTCATTTTAAGGTGAAAATTTAAATTGACCTCTGCAGATGTTTAACTATTGCAAGTGTTTAAAATATTTTGAATTTTCAATATGCAATGTGTTTAAGTTGTCTGATTCACTTTGTATTTAGTTGCAATGTTTAAACATTGTTTTACATAAAAGGGAAAGATATAGAATTGAAAAAGTATTTGAAAAATGTTGCATTTATATTCATTGGGTAATGAAGAAGAAAATGTCCCACACAATCCATTGGAGTAGCTATGAAAATATAGCAACAAAAGCATTCTACACTATTGAAGATGAAAGAAAGGAAGACACATAAGAATGAACATAATCATCATTGCCTGGAAGTTTTCAAGTTGATTTTTGAATAGTGCACCATCCTTATCCCCGAGCTCTTGGTAGGTCTGCAAGAGATATTAAAAAGTTGTTAGAGCTCTGACTATGAACATTCGTGTGTGATTGATTTGAAGTGTATGATAAATGAAAAATATGGATGAAAACAAATCAAACACACCAATGAAACTTTAAGTTAAAGCATAAAATAAAGAAATAAAATTGCAAACTCCGTTTATGCTTCAAAGGCGTTCCATTGTCCTCTATCTCTAGTGTTTTCGTTGATTCTAGTTGGCTCTTAGATTGTGTGCTAGGCTCAAAAAATGGTCTTCCTAGAGAACAAGATTGAATATGAATGTATGCAATGCTATGCTAAGACATGATTATTCTGATACTAAAGAGGATCGATAAAATGAAAGATTATGAAAATGCTATGAATGCTAAAGCTGATAATGACAATGCTAAGATGCTAGAATGCTAGAATGCTAAAATGCAAGTAATCTCTAATTCACATGTATTCTCTATAACCAATGCTTGGATTTGCAGGGGTATTTATAGAGTTTTTGAAAGCTTCTAATTGGATGATGTGATCAACGACTCTGAAAATTCCTGACAGATCAAATGGTCGAAGATGGATAAGACTGAAGAGAAAAAAGAAGAAAACATAAAGCAAGCTTTGTTTCCTTTTTCGAAAAAGAGATAAGATGAGATGATAAAGATGAATTGTAAAAATCATCTTTTTGTGAGATTTTGGAAAGATTTTGAAGAAGATAAATAATGAATTATTAAATTCAATTATTCATTTATGGGTGACATGGAGATTTTTCTTAAAATAGAATATTTACCAGAGATTTGAAGAATAATGGAGGATTTCATAATTAAATAAAATATTTAATTATGATTTGAAAAGATATGAAAGATATTTAATTAAAGTTTTAAATGAAATTAATTAAATAAAATATTTAATTAATTAGAAGAAAGATTTGAATAGGAGAAAGGAAATTAAATTCAATTAAATAAAATGTTTAATTAAACTTAAATGTGATAATTAATTTAAATAAACAATGACATTTATTTAATTAATTAAGTGGACTTAAGAAAGTGGTAATTAAATAAAATGAATTTATTTAATTAAAGTGGAAGAATAAAGTGGATGAACAATATAATTAAATCAAATTAATTTAATCATATGTAGAGGAATTAATTAAATAATAAATATTTAATTAAATGCCAAGATTTAGACATGACCATTTTTATGTATATACATTTTTCCCCTCTTTGAAGTGATGTGTGAAATACATTGCATCAAAGAAATATTCCTGCTTTTGAAATTTACTTCGGTTGATTTTGCCCCTAGTTGAAAAATTTAACTGATATGCCCCTGATCTAACTCTGATATGTTTCTGATATTCATGATGCCCCCTCAGGAGGTAAATCATTGATGATGAGAAATTGTTGATGATAAAAGTCGGATGATGAAAGGGATACAGTGATTTAGCTTCGGATAAATGAAAATGATGATGAATTATTGCTTCCTTGGTCAATAGATAGTGAAATTGTCATGTCATCATATTAATAAATTGATAACTTTGCTTCCCGTAATAGATAAAAAAAAGTAGATAGTTGATAACTTTGTTTCCAAAAGAAAAAATGAAAAACAAAGAGTAGATGATTGATATAAATTTTCGATAAATTTTCTTTCTATGATAGAAAAAAAATAGTAGATTGATTTTATTGAAAATATATTTGCATTCATGATTGAAGTACAAATAGGATGTTGATAAATTTTCTATCTTGAAAAAAAAGAAAAAAAAATAGTAAATGATGATAGAGTAGATTGATTTGATATGCAGATAGATTGAGTTTCCATTGATTTCTTGATATGATTCTCTGGATATGGTTCACATGTTAGGATGCTTGATATGAGTCTAATATGAGTTGCTTGTTTGACATGGGTATTTTGATATGGATCGCTGATATGCGTGATGTGAAGTAGATAGGTTGTGTTGATATGAGTCTAATATGAGTTTGATTGATTTTCCTTGTGATGTCCACAAATAGGAGGTTTTCAAAAACCTCCAGATTAAAGAGTGCTTCCCCATGGGTTGGGATAGGATTTGGGATTTGACTCCTGCCGATGTGCAGCTTATAGTGAGTTGTGGGTTGGGATCGTTGTTGGAAATGCCTCCTATTCGGGTCAACAGGAGACTATTGACCGCGTTAGCAAAGAGATGGAATTCTAAGCATAACACATTTCATTTGCTGACTGGTGAGCTGACGGTGACCCCAGAGGATGTATACAGGATTTTGGGGATCCCGGTGATAGGTGCCCTTGTGTTCTATGATTACAAAGAGTTGGGTGGCACAGATGCATTGAGGAGGGTGTATGGCGATGCACAGATAGTAGGGTACTGGGTGCCATGGGAAAAATTCAGAGGTTATCCTACCTTACTTGCAGTGTTAGGTGTTTTCATTGGAGGCTTCCTTTATCTAGATCACCGGTCAAAGGGGCTATTAGTTGGATGGGGGAGGATCATTAAGTAGATGATGGGTCAGCCAAGGAGATATGCCTGGGGGAGCTGCATGCTAGCTCATTTGTATAGTGACTTGCACCAGGTCGTATATAGAGGATCATTGAGTTTGTCTTGCGGTGTCACTCTATTCCAGATCTGGGCATGGGACCATATTTTTGTTACTAGACCGCTATGTCTAAGGGCTAGGCTGCTAGGTAGGCCATATGCGTATGCTTATTCATTTGCACTTGTCCAACCCAAGCTGGGTAAGGTGGAGTATTGGAGATGGATGCTGGATGACATGGATACAGTGATATGGATGCCTTATATTGATTATGATCTTTGGGATACAGATCATTTAGAGATGTCATTTGTAGGTATACCTCAATTTTTGATAGGCCGCACACCATTTATCATAGAGATATTTTTGTCTTTATGAGTATAGAGATAGTTTGGTTTTACACAGGGTATGCCACAGGGTGTTGTGCACTATGGGCGGTGCAAGGATGAGCCTGGATGCGGTCCTCGCATTGCTTACCAGGTCACGTATATAGAGTATATGGCATTACAGCCTGAGGTATGGGATCCCAGACCAAATATTGTTGATGTTGGTATGTTAGAGGAGTATTCAGTTTACTATCATAGACAACTATTTCCATGATTTACATGTCCAGATGAGCTGGCATCCATTTTGGTAGCACCTCAACCAGGGGTTGGGAGATAGGAGGATGTGGCGGGTGGTGAGTAGGCAACTATTGGGGGAGAGGAGGAGGAGAGTGGAGAGGAGGGGAGCTCAGATGATAGTGATGGGCATGATGACGGAGAGGGTAGAGGTGGGGAGCAGAGGCCAGTGAGACTGAGGCCAAACTTTTTGGGTAGTGTTCAGATTATGTGGAGGCCTAGGACTAGTATTGGATGGAGGACAGTGATCAAGGTTGCCTCCACATCACAATAGGGATAGGTAGATACTTTGCAGGCCAGGTACAGACACTATAGGGACAAAAAGCGCAGTTGTAGAGCTAGTTGGCTCAGGCTCAGGGTTTGGTAGCACAGCTACAAACACAGTTGGCAGTCACAGGCCCAGGTTTAGGTATAGGCACATGCATCTCCTCCTACCCTAGACCCATAGGTAGCCCAGTTGATTATAGAGAGGGATTAATTCAAACGGAGGGCAGTAGAGGCATAGGGTGTGGCACAGAGACTCATGAGCATTGTTGAGAGTGCATCTTTGCGAGAGGCCATTGAAGAGGGCTTCGAGATAGCCAGGGAGGTAGAGTACTACTGAGTCCGATATGAGGAGTTGTGTCCTCTTGACCACAAAGAGCCTTTCCTTCGGTCGCACAGTAGGACCAGGAGCAAATCACAGACAACTACACAGATCAGAGTAGTCATAGGGCCACGGCGGGATCCAGATGTAGGGGGCGGGCCATCATCCTCCAAACCAGCTCCGTCAGGGGGTTCCACCAACCATCCTTGAGTGATGGATGCAGGATTATTGTAGCGCATCTCATGTATCTTTCTAAAAAATTTAGTTTCATTGGAATTTTGGACATTTGTATGTATTTTTATGAGTGATGATATGTAGCGGCAATGATTTTGATGATAGGTTTCATTTTTGATGTGATGGCATGATATGGTTATGCATTTATTTTGTTATGATGTGATATGGATTTTGATATGTAGATTTGATGATTTACTGACTAACATGATTTGCAGGATGATTTGATATGATGATGATATGATGATGATGAAAGATGATTTATGATGTGTACTAATGATGTCGTGTAGGTGGATGATGATGATAAAAATGCCACGTGTTGAAATGATATGATATATGATATGAATATGATATAAAAATGTATGTTTTTCTAATGATGTGGAATGTATGTATGAAATATGTGTTTGTGGAATTTTTGAATGATGATGTGATAGAAAATGGATGTTGTGTTTATGAAATGCATCATGAATTTGTAATATGTATATGAATTAGGAATGAGGCAATGTTTATGGAAAATGATATGAAAATGATAAATGCATGGAAGGTAGGATAAAATATATAAATGAAAATGAATTGAATATGAAATGATAATGAAATGAATGAGTATGATAACAAAAATGAATATGAAATGATAATGGCATGTGATAAAATGAATGAGATAATTATGATATGATGATAACGGCAAGAACTGATAATGATAAGGAAATGAATGAAATGATATGTAATAAAGAATGATGATGAAAGGAAATGGTATGTAATGATGACAATGATGTGACAAATGAAATGAGTATGAAATGAAAATGATATGATGAAATGATGGTAAATGATAAATGATAATGATATGAATAATAAGGATATGAAAATGATAATGATGATAAAATGATATGATGAATATGAAAATGATTAAATGATGATGTGATGAATGATAGGATAAGATGATGATGTGTGAAATGATAAGTGAAATGAAATAGATTATGAAATGATGACTCAAAGATAAAATATGATAATGAAATAGTAAGGAAGATGATAAAATGGTATGCAAATGTGTAAAGTGAAAATGAAATGATAAGAAAGTAATAAGTGAGATGTTAATGATATGAAGATAATAGATAATGAAAATGATATGGGATTGAAATGAGATGGAAATGAATGATACATAATAATCTAGATGAAATGATAATGATAATGAAATGATGATAATGAAACAAATGTCTAAATGTCCTCTACAAATAGTCCAAAGAGATGTGACAACCGTTGATGGTTTGTTCAGTCTTTCAAAACCTCTAATGCAAATCTAGTATGCAGATATGTACATTGAAATGCAACTAAATGAAACCAACCATTTGTTGAGCCTTTTGTTAGCTTTCTTGTATCATCATAGATCCTTTTTAAAATGTTGGAAGTATGTACAAGCATTAGAGGGGAAATTAGCACCAATGATGACCTGAGTACAACTTTCATGATTTTTGATATAACAAGTGAACACAAGCATTGAGGTATAATTGAACCGAGATGACTTGAGCATTTCTTGCATAAAAAGACAAAGAATAACCACTTTTTGATGCAAATGTGGAACTGTCATCAATGATATGTTTTGGAAATCATGTCTCGTGACATATTTGCACCAAATTGATAGTTAACCTCAAGACAACAAACAAAGAAAAAATCATCCTCTTTCCTTGCCACTCTAGTTCAGTACATCATTAAGTGTGCTCCTGAGAGATGATATCAAAAATCAAACAACCATTGTTCAAAATATAATACTGCTATTCCAAACATTATTCATATTTTAGATCATCCAGATACGAGTCATGATTTGAATTGTGCTAAAAATTGTTGTGATATGGATCAATGATTGGATAACTACTCATAGGATTTGATTGTTTGTTTGCATGATTTGATTCTATGTCATCTGTCTATCTGTTTTGGTAGAACCTAAAATTTGATTGCCCCTAGTATTGTCAACGTTTTCCCTCAGTATTGACACAACTTGCTAAAATGGATATGTACAATGATCAAGCCATGGTAAGACGTTATCACTCTAGGAAAAATGATGATAGTATGATGTTCATATGGTTCTAAGATGATGATAAAAAGATGCATGAGATGACAGCTGAAAAGCTAAGTGCAAAACATGAACTAATAGATGGAGGCCTACAAATAGCGTTTGTTTGCCAGATTTTCACTATTCGTCTTTATTGCATTTTTCTAATTTTTTATTTTATTCTTTTTTGTATTTTTTTTTTGGATTTTGATGTTTTCTAAATTTTATGGATTTTTTCAGGACTTTTTTTGCTGTTTTGAGATTTCTTCAAGACTTTTTCTGTTGTTTTTGTGATCTCTTCAGGACTTTTATGGATAAGAATAATTGTTTTAGACATAATACTTTTTCAGGTGCATGTTGTTGATGGGTTCTTCAAACAGGTCCCCTTCTAGCGTTGATAGCTTGTATGATCTTGAACCATGTACTGCTATGACCACGTAAGGACCCAGCCAATTTGGTTCAAACTCTCCTTTATTTTCTTTGTCTTGCTGATTCCATGGGTTTTCCTTCATAACAAGAACACCGACCTGAAAGGTACATGGCTTGACTCTGCAATTATAGCTACGAGACATCATCTGTTGATACGCTTTCAAATGGTCAGCTGCTCATTTTCTCTTCTCATCGAGGAGTTCCAGCTCTTGCAGTCGGGAACCTCTGTACTCCTCATCCATTATGAGACCCTTCAATGATACCCTTAGTGATGGGATCTCAACTTCTAGTGGCAAAATGGCTTCTTCTCCATAGACAAGAGCATATTGTGTTGCTCCTATTGGCATTCTGATGCTAGTTTTGTAGGCCCATAATGCAGGATTGAGCTGAACGTGCCAATCTTTCCCTGCATCATTTATAGTCTTCTTCAAGATTTTTAGTATTGTTTTGTTCGAGGCCTCTGCTTGGCCATTCCCTTGTGGATAATAAGGTGTTGAGTATCTGTGTTGAATATGGAATCTCTCACAAAGTTCATCAACATCCTAATTCTCGAATGGTCATCCATTATCTGTAATGATGGAGTTGGGAATGCCATACTGACAAATGAGATAGTTGAGTATGAATGATGAGATTTGTTTTGCCAGTGACCTTAGTGAGAGGGACTACCTCAATCCACTTGGTAAAATACTATGTTGCTGTGATGATGAACTTGTGTCCATTCGATGATGACAGATGAATCTTGCCAACGAGATCTAACCCCCATTGAGAGAATGGCTAGGTTGGTGTGAACAGTTGTAGTTCTTGTGCTGGTGCATGGATGAGATTTCCATGTATCTGACATTTAGAGCACTTCTTTACAAAAGTGAATGATTCTCTCTCCATTGTAGGCCAATAGTAACCCATCCTAATCAATTTCTTAGATAAGGTCAGTCCACTTGAATGAGTACTACAAATTCCACCATAAAATTCTTGTAAAGCCTTGTCAGATTCGTCACGTTCAAGACATCGAAGTAAAGTACCATCAAGACCACGGTGATAGAGAGTGTTAGCAATAAGAGTATAGCGAGAGGATTGGTGGATAAAGTTGTGTTTTTGGTTATGGGATAATTCAAATGGTAAGATTTCATCTTTTAGGTAGGCATAAATCTTGCCATACCTAGGTGAATCAGAACCTACTAAATGGCAAATGATTTGGCTTTCAGGTGTGTCATAGGTAGGTGTAAATGATTGTTCCACTAGAAATTCATAGTGAGCCTGATTTTCTGGGAGTTGTAATAATGAAGTGTTTGTGGCCATGGCATCAGCTGCCTTGTTATTAAGCCTTGGAATCTGTATGAACTTGATATCTATGAAGTATTTCTTGAAATCATCAACCATTTTCTTATATGGAAACATTTTGTCATCTTTGGTCATATAATCATCATTGATCTGATTAATGACTAACTGTGAGTCACCATAGACTTGTAGTTCTGTGATTCTCCACTCTAATGCTATCTTGAGTCTAGTGATTAAAGCTTCATATTCGGCTATTTTGTTGGTGCATGGAAACATTAGCCTATATGATCGAGGAATGGTATTCCCTTGAGGGGTGACAAAGAGTATGCTTGCCCCCAATCCATTTTGAGTAAAAAAACCATCAAAGTATAATGACCATGGTTGTTTGGATTCTGTGGTGAAGACATCAACATCTGGAAATTCAATGTGCATGGGATGCTCTACTTGTAAGGGTGTTTCAGCCAATTGATCAGCAATAACCTATCCTTTGATTTCCTTGTGATCAACATAATGGATATCAAACTCACTTAAGATCATGACCCATTTTTCTAGCCTTCCTGTCAATGTGGCTTTGCTTAGCAGATATTTGAGTGGATCAATCTTTGCAACAAGATTGATTGTATGAGTTAACATGTAGTGTCAAAACTTCTACGAGGAAAAGACCACTACTAGGCAAGCTTTCTCAATAAAAGTGTAGTTGAGTTCATGACCTGTTAGTGTCCAACTGATATAATAAATTGCACATTCCTTTCCTATGGTGCTGTCACAATAGTGGTTTACAATTCCTGAGAGGAACGAATTTTAGTTGAAATCACATATTTTTAGAAAATATAATGATTTAAGCCTTAAAAAGTTCCATTTTAAGGATTCCAATTGAAGAGGGTTTGATCAAATCACCTTAGATCAAACCCCCTTGGATAGAACCTCGCTAGTTTTAAACCATACCTATAAATGCGTCTCCTTTACACCTATCAAAATGCTGATAAAAAATCACTTTTGATTTAGCTTTTGGGCGATCAAATGAATTCATTTAAAATTTATTTGAAATGATTATGGTATTCCTCAGAACAAGCTATCCAATGAATATAATTTTAATATTTTTGGTTTTGTTATGTATTTATTTTTTAAGTTTTATTAAACTTAGGTTTTTCATCGAAAATGAATTTCTTTGTTCTTCACATGTGAAAAAATAGAATATTATCAAAAAAAAAATTGAAAAATATGAGTGCACCAGATATTGAAGTCCTTGATCCAACAAAAAAACTAAAATAAAATTTTGACATATACAAAAAAAGTTACGCGTTATACGGTCGTGCTCTGTCTGAATTGTAATTCGTTTGATTTTGAAACTTAGTTAAGGAAAAAATATTCATTAAAAAAATATCTAACCAAGTGGAAGCACTAGATATCAGAGTTACAAATCTAAATTTGAAAGAATTAGAATTTTATCCCTCATGGAAAAATGGTTATGCGTTATACGGTGTGCGTCACTTTTTAAAAATGTTGTTTTATGAAAAAAACCAATTTCTGTGGGAGATAGAAAAAGAAGTGCAATTTGATTCCAAAAATTTTGAAAAAAATATTTTTAGAATCTACAAACAAAATTTGATGAGACTCTAGTTTTCACCATCTTCAAATTCCTCACAGTTTAGGCGCTATAGGTGCCCGAATGTGAAGATTTAGTTAGAAATAATAATTTCAGTGTCCAGTTTGGCCAAAAATTGTAAACCACTATTATGGGATCACCTTCTTCTTGTGCTAATAATGCCCCAAAATATGTCTCTGTTGCTGCAATGTATAAGATGAGTGGTTTGTCCAGATTTGGTGGTACCAAAACTGATGGGTTCATTAGGTACTGCTTGATTTGTTGAAAGGCCATTTCACACTTATCATCCCATTTGAAAGGAACGTTCTTATGTAGTAGATGTGTGAAAGATAGACTTTTATCTACTAGTTGTGCAATGAATCTTCGTATAGATTGAAGTCATCCCTGTAATGATCTCAACTAACTGATATTCTTTGGTGGAGGCATTTCCATGATTTCTTGTACCTTGGCGGGATCTACTTCAATTCCTTTTGCTGATACTATGTATCCCAAGAGCTTTCCAGATGTGACTGGACGAAAACACATTTCTTAGGGTTGAGGTGAACTTTGAACTTTCCCAACCTTGCAAAGATTTTGGATAATACCTCAAGATGTCCTTCTCTTGTGTATGATTTTTCCAATATGTCATTGAAATAATCTTCCATGAATGTGTGCATCATTTCATGAAAAATTGTAGTCATAGCTCTTTGATATGTAGCCCCAACATTCTTTAAACCAAAAGGCATGACATTCCAACAGTAAGTCCCCCATGGACATGTGAAAGTTGTTTTGTCCTAGTCCATAGGTGCAATCTTGATTTGGTTATAACCAAAAAAACCATCCATTAGTGAATACATGGAATGGCCAGCCATCAGATCAACTATAGTATCAATGCTTGGAAGAGGGAAGTCATCCTTAAGACATACCTTATTAAGATCTTTGCAATTTGTGCACACTCTAACAATTTTGTTAGGCTTGGATACAAGAACAATGTTGGAGATCCATTCTGCATAGTAAATTGATCTTATAAATCCCACATCAAGGATTTTCTTAAGTTCTTCCGTAACTAGTAGTGCAACATGAGGATGTATCTTTCTAAGTTTTTGTTTCATAGATTTAACTACTGGTTTGATGGACAAGTGATGCATTATAAGATTAGGATCAAGACTTGGCATGTCTGCATAAGACTAGACAAAGTTGACTTGATTTTCTCTAAGAAATTCCCTGAACTCAGGTACTTCTTTATCTTTCATTGATGCAGCTAACTGTAGAATCCTTTTTTTTTCTATAGTTTCAAGATTAACTTCTTTTGTAGGCTCAATCAATATGGGTGATCGCTCATGATAGTGCTCCAGGAGAGTGTCAAGCATCCCATCATCTGGTGCCTTAAAAAAAATTTCACCATCTGATACGCTCTTTGTTTTATCTTTTTTTTTATCTAACACTGCCAGATTCTAGTTTTCACCATTAGATCTTTCTTTTTTATTTTTATTTTTGCAGCTAGGAGGCTTGACACTCCTAATTAAAGACTCTACACTGAAGATTTCCAGTAGAACAATCATTTACATCATCTGTGGAAAGGAAGTTCATGATAGATTCATCGGTTGGAAACATAGGTATATCGAGAGGTTCAAATAGATCCCAATCAATGAGATCGAGATGTATTAGCAATAGCGGGTCATTAGGTTGCATGACATCGGCTATGGTTATGGTCATAACGAAGGTGTCTATAGGATCCGAGGTATGAGGTAGATCAATGATGGTACTATTCTCACGATAGTCTTGTTCGATTAAATCTGACTCGGTATTACTATAATCATAGTTTCGTTGTAGTTCAGATTCATGTGGTTGGGTACCTAAACCTTCTCCTTTGATTAGAGTAGGCGTATACTTGTGTATCACGTCAACATGTTTATCCCTCTAGAACTCATCATTGTGGATCGTGTCCCATTCGTATTCTCTAGAGTCTATGCCAGAGTTATTATCAATGAAATTTTGAATTGCTATCAAGGAGGCTTCCCTTGGATTAGAACCTTCTTGCAATGTGAGTACAGTATCATGCAATTGTTTGGATGTTATTTCTTTCAAACTAGTATCATAGCCTAGTCCTATTTTGTCTTTTGCAGCAAGTCCTGGAAGGTGAATAGGCTCAACTACTCCTTTTCTCTTTCTGATACGACCATTACCATCATAGCCCATCTTTTGCATGATTGAATACCCTTTTCCATATTGATCAGTTGGTAGCTTGACATTGAGAACTGCTTCTTCTTCATCTTCATCTTTATAGAGCCATTTTAGCATTTCTTTATCCTTAGGATCTTCCATGGGGAATTTTTCCTTGATAAATTTTCCATTAAATTTTGTAATTGGTTCTATTGGCAGTTGCGTTGATGTTGATGCCACAGATATCTAATGTTATGTGATAGAAGGTTATCCATGTGACCGAGGCGACAGAGGCAGATTAGTAAGACAAAGAGAATACTCCCCTACTCCACTATCCTTGAATCGTAGTTTCTTGTCAAAGATTTTGGTTAACTGACTAATTTGTGTATCAACTTGGGGAGAAGTACTAGTAGGAGCTTCTCGATTGTTGGGAACCAAAGTATGTTGACTAGCTTTGATATTGTCACAAGTCTGACTGTTTGAATTATCTATTGGTATTGTGATCCCCTGTCTGTCATAAGGAAACTTAAGACATTGATGATATGAGGACGGGACAACTTGCATTTTGTGGATCCAAGGATGACCCAACAAGATGTTGTATGCAAGATCACAGTCTAATACTTGACAAAAAGTATTCTTGATAACGTCCCACTCTGATTGACAGCATGATTACACCCTTGGATTCTCTTTCCTCATCATCATAGGCTTTAACAGTAATCTTCCTTCTGTGATCAATGGATTCCTCAAAAAATCCTAAAGCCTAAACTAATTTCATGGTACATATCTTCAAACCAACACCTCCATCTATTAGTACAAGTTTGACACGAAACTTGTGGATCATGACTTCCAAGTATAGTGATGAGTTATGGGGATGAGTCAGGGAAACATCATCTTTTTCAAAAAATCAGAGGCATGTGGGTGAGGATAAGCATCCCACCATGGCTTTAAATCAATCCACATCTAGATCAGTGGATACAGTTGTTTCAACGAGGGATTTTTCTAGAATTTCCTTGTGTGCTGGGGAAATCTTCAGAAGTTCTAAGATAGAAATCTGAGTAGGAGTTTTTCAAAGTTGATTAACTAAGTCATATTGATGTTGAGGTGGGGACACCGTGGATTTTGAAGAAGCACCCTTTAAGAAAACTTTAGCTTGGGCCCTTGTTGTTACGTTAACTTCTCCACATTCCATTTTCTCCTTAACTTTTATAGCATTGACCTGCTCGTCGTCAGTGTAGATATGATTGATTATATGTTCATCGATATGATTCAAAATTTTTCCAGAAGACTCACCCTTTTGATAGTTGGGAAAAGGGTTTCAAAATGCTTGGTGGTCTTTATTTGATTGTTGATTTCCTTCTATTGTAATGGTGCCATTTTTTATTAAGTCTTAAATAGCATTCTTCAAGGCTTGGAAATTATTCATACGATGGCCCTTACACCGATGATATTCACAATAGTACGCATTATTCCATGATGGTGGTTTTACGCTGGGTTTGAAGTTACGTTGAGGCGGTAGGGTAATAATGTTCTTTGCCATCAAGTCTTTAAGGGAAGATTCTAGAGATTGATCCAATGGAGTAAAATTTCTTGTGTTAGAGAAGAATGAAGATCATTGTGGATTCATGTTCGATGAGTTTCCTAAGGTATTGTTATTGTTTCCATGATATCCTTGATTGTTGGTATTGCTTTGATTTGGAACTAAAGTTTTATTTGGGTTATTCCTCAGAGGAGGAGGATTGTTTCCCTGATTCGTAACCGAGTTGACATTGTTATAGTTAGTGTTGCAAGGAGAACATAGAGCACTAAGAACAAATGGCTTAGTCGAGACATGATGTGCATCTACAACACCATCATTAACCACGTTTTTGTTGCGAGTCCAAAACTTAGATTTTTCATTGTGGTGATTTGACAAGCTAGGATTGTCTTTATCAAGTTTGACTATCCCCCTCTGGACCAATGCACTTTCAATTGTGATAGCATTTTCAATCAATTTCTAAAAAGAGGGAGGACAATGAAAATTTAGACGATAACTCATCTCTTGATCCAAGTTGTTTATGAAGGTGGTGATCTTTTCCTTTTCACGAACATGACATGGATATCTAGAAAACAATCTTCTCCATCTCTAAAGAAATGTAATGAATGGTTTACTAGGTTTTTTCTTAGCCTTGCATAGATCAATCATGGTTATTTGGTGTTGTATGTTATAGGAATATTGTGATATGAACTCGTTGATCAATTCCTCAAATGTCTTGATAGGTGGCATGATTTTTGATAACCATTCCATAGATTGGCCTCCAAGATTTCTAGGAAACAAACGCATCAAGTACGTATCCTCATGGAAAAAATCTAAAGTCATGTTTCAGAAATCCCTAATATGATCAATTGGATCAAATTTCCCATTGTATCGATCAAACTTTGGGATTTCACAATGTTTGGTAAAGGGGATCATGTTGAGATGTCGATCAAAGGGATAAGGAAAAATGTCATCAAGAGCTTATGTCTTCGTTGTAGTTCCCCCTTGTATGTCTTTAATTTTCTCTTGAAGTACCTTAACTTGTTGTGATAAAGCATTAACATTAGACAAGGGCATTTCGTCAAGACCTTTCTTTAAGTTTTCAATATTAAAATCATGAGGCAACTTAGCTCCTTTGTCAGCTAGATAGAGGAAATATTTTTCTTTGTTGCGCTCTAAGATCTTTTCTAATGCTCTGTGAAATTTAGGATCTTGCTCGGCTTCTCTAAGGCGATGCTCTTCATCTTGTTCATCATCACTAGCTTTAGGGGTTTTCCTCACATATTTGTTGGAAGTAAAAGGGTCATTTTCTTTTTCGGCCATGTTGTCTTCAAAAAGGGGATTTTGACTCACACTATAAAGAGGATCACTATTTTTACCTTCTTGAGTTCTTGGGGTATGATCATCTTATTGAATATCTTCCTTCAGCTTATTGTATTGTGATCTTGTAAAAATAGGCATATGATTTTGAGATGTTCTTCTAGACTTAGATCATAGTTTGACAAGTGCAAAAATGATGATGTTTTGATCTGATAAGATGAAAATCTTATGATATGATAAAAAAGATGTTCCTAATTTGTGATTGTGGCTTCCAATGATAAAGGATGTCAGAATCCTATTGGGGGAAGTTGAATCAGTAATTAGAAGTTTTTTTGAAAGGTGCACTTTTAAGATTTTGATCCTTGTTCTTGAAGAATGATAAGTATATCAAATAGCCTATTTCACTGAAGGATTTGAATGGGATGTGTTGGATATTCGATAGAAGGTTGTGGTATATAATTGAACTCAAGAGGCTAATTGTGATTGTGTCATTGTGATAGAGCTCTTCTCTGAAAATAGGCTCATGAATATAAAGGTTCTACAACGTACTCATTGGTAAATCCCCTAACAAAATCTTGGTATCTATGGAGAAATTCACGGTAATGAAGCAAGACGTTTTGACTCTTGTACAAAAAATTCCTTCGTTGTAAGGTTTTCTTGTAACCTAGATGTATCTTAGGTTTCTTGATTCTATTGGCAATTGACTTCTTGAAAAATTTGGTTGATTTCCACTCTCTAAGCATGAGAGAAATGTCAGTATGCTTCTGGACCAATGGATGTTAGATATGTCAAAGGAAATAATTCTAGAAAAGAAACAAATGCGGTACTTTGTACCCTATATGTGCTGCAGAAATAGGCATATGTGCTAGAGAAACAATTGAATGCGCTACAATATGTCTCAGATGCACTGTTTTGTGTCCTATATGTGTGAGAAAAAAAAATGTTTTCACAGTGACTCAAAAACTATTTTCAGACTATCTAGTGTATGCGCTAAAAATCTCTGAGTGAAAACAGACTCTAAATGCACTAAAATTTATAGTGAATGCGCTAGAATATACCTTATATGTGCTAGAATATACCCTAGATGCGCTAAAACAGTTTTTCAAAGTAGTTTTTCAAACATTTTTTGAGCAGTTTCAGCTAAAATTTGGCATGTTCATTTTGGATGATCTTTTATCTGAATTAGTATGATTGAAAACACAGTAAACACTATGAAAATAGTTGTTCTTAAACCCTATACTAAACATCAAGTGTATGCTTCAAAAATGTTTTTCAAAAAGTGTTTTCACGGGTTTTTCACATAGAAGACAGTTCAAGTAGACTCACTCTTCGTACTCAAGTAGGTCATCATAATAATCAACAGCCCACATCTTAGAACTGTGTCGACTCACACAGCCGTGTCACCCCCGAAGGGGAGCCCGTGTTTTTGTCTTTTCCAGGCACGTACTCAGAGTGACATAAGTGGATACTAGATCCTCTAAGCAAATGGTCCTTGGCAGTTATATGGTGAGTATCTTGGGGGAAGATTCTTCCCTCCCCTTGCACTATGATTATTATGATGTTCAGAAACTAACACAGTGAGATACTACACTAGGTTCGTAGTAAGGGTTCCCATTCAGTGCAGCAATAATAAACTCCCTCAAGAGACCTCCCAACCTTTAGAACAAAGGCTTTGGGGATGGTTATCTTGCACACTACTGACAAAAGTGGGTTTCCCCATATTCGCTTTAAATTTTATAGTGGGGTGGAATAGTCTGGCTTTGACTTGAACCCACTTGGGTCGTTCCTCTTGGGTGAGTACTTTTTCCCACAAGAGCAGGCCCTCTACAGGATGTAATAAAGAAATAAAATTGCATGAATGTAAAAGGAAAGTCTGGTATTTTGGTCACCCAGTTAAGGGGAGAGCATAGACCTATTGCCACAAACACAGTAGATAATGTTCTTTTTAAAACCCAAATCACAATGATCTAAACTATGTGAAGAGGTTGCTTCACAAAAATAAGTTGTTCAATTTTAACCACAAAAATAATTGTGTGGTGACTATCCTAGATTGTTTCATTTTAATCCATGTCTACCCTAGGGTTGCTTCTTTAAAAAAAAACCAGATGTGACTATCCTAGATTGGTTCATTTTAAGCTAGAAAAGGTTTTGTCTACAGAAGGCGTCAGACTCAGAAACCTGTTTAGTTACAACCTGCATGCACCAAAAGATCACCTTTATGCGCCACAAAAACAAGTAAATGTGCTAAAATAGATCCTATAAGCACTGCAGAAAGTCCCAAATGCGCTAAAAAAAATGCAACTTTTTTTTTTTGGTTTTTACAAAAAATTTAATAAACTAAGCTAGGTATATTTACCATTTTCTTCCTTAAATGTGTTGTTATGTTCCCTATATGCATTGAAACAGTTCTTGGATGTGCCGAAAGACCTGCAAAAGCGCTGAAAGAAACTCTGGATGCACTATAGAAACCCTCAAATGCGCTACAAAAATCCATGTATGTGCTAAAATGAATTTTTTTTCCAAAAATCCGAATTCCAGAATGTGAAAAACTTGTCAGAAAACTCCATTTATGCTTCAAAGGCATTCCATTGTCCTCTATCTCTAGTGTTTTTCATTGATTCTAGTTGGCTCTTAGATTGTGTGCTAGGCTCAACAAACGGTCTTCCTAGAGAACAAGATTGAATATGATTGTATGCAATGCTATGCTAAGACATGATTATTCTGATACTAAACATGATCAATAAAATGAAAGATTACGAAAATGCTATGAATGCTAAAGCTGATAATGACAATGCTAAGATGATAGAATGTTAGAATGCTAAAATGCAAGTAATCTCTAATTCAAATGTATTGTCTGTAACCAATGCTTGGATTCGCAGGGGTATTTGTAGAGTTTTTGAAAGCTTCTAATTGGATGATGTGATCAATGGATGTGAAAATTCCTAACAGATCGAATGGTCGAAGATGGATAAGACTGAAGAGAAAATAGAAGAAAACATAAAGCAAGCTTTGTTTCCTTTTTCAAAAAAGAGATAAGATGAGATGATAAAGATGAATTGTAAAAATCATCTTTTTGTGAGATTTTGGAATGATTTTGAAGAAGATAAATAATGAATTATTAAATTCAATTATTCATTTATGGGTGGCATGGAGATTTTTCTTAAAATAGAATATTTACCCAAGATTTGAAGAATAATGGAGGATTTCATAATTAAATAAAATATTTAATTATGATTTGAAAAGATATGAAAGATATTTAATTAAAGTTTTAAATGAAATTAATTAAATAAAATATTTAATTAATTAGAAGAAAGATTTGAATAGGAGAAAGAAAATTAAATTCAATTAAATCAAAGATTTAATTAAACTTAAATGTGATAATTAATTTAAATAAACAATGACATTTATTTAATTAATTAAGTGGACTTAAGAAAGTGGTGATTAAATAAAATGAATTTATTTAATTAAAGTGGAAGAATAAAGTGGATGAACAATATAATTAAATCAAATTAATTTAATCATATGTAGAGGAATTAATTAAATAATAAATATTTAATTAAATGCCAGGATTTAGACATGACCATTTTTATGTATATACAATTCGTACATGAATTATCAACAATAATGGAGAAAGTTGTTGATGATACATTGAAACAACTGAGCAAGAACAATAAATGTTCCAAAATCGAAGGAGGAAATATCATAATGATATATTATTTTTATCTAACATTGTTTGTTTCCATGTGTAGGTATAGGACAAGCCATGCTACTAAACCAGATTGAATATCATAAAGCATGTGGGGTAAAACGGGCTCCCACAAGGGTTGAGACTAGACATGCTATCCCTCATGCATCCAAATAGGGATTAAAAAGAAAAAAAGATCCAAAGCACTCAAGAAAAGAAATCAATATAAAAAATGCATCATAGATGCCGTGGGGACTCAATAGTTGACCATTTAGGACAATCAACTCTCAAAGTATAATGAATTGAAAATCATGAGTGACCAACTGTTTTAGTGCAAATGGATGAACAAGATAGTGAATAGACATACATAATTTCCTTGTTTATAATCATCCATTACAAATGAATCAAATGGAAGAGCTCCAAGAACATCATAATCAGGGTTATATATTTCAAAATCTTCCATGCAAATGTTGCATTCACATCATCATGTTGTTGTTTGAAGAAACAAAAGGTGACATTGTTGGCCATGGATTCAAGAACACTAAATTATGTATATGTACAAGGTGAAACACCATTGTTTCAGGTGAAGAATCTACAACATGTGAACTAGTTTTAGTGTTTTGATGTCACTATTATGTGGGAAAACTGATTGCATAGTTCAGTATTTATTTGAGATGCAAAATGAAGAATAAGAATTTGAGAGAAAAGTGAAATGTGCATCTTTTGAAACATCCAAATGCATTTGAAAAATTGAAAATTTCTGAAAGAGAACATTAAAACATCAATTTGTTTCACAAAAGTGTCTTCATAAGTGTCAAGTGTGCTCAAGATTAGTTCAAGACAACATCATTAGTAAATGGGATTGCAGAAAAAATTGTGTTGTTTTAGCATTTCCAATGATGGAGGTAAAATCAAGCTATGGTGGCCTATCTTTAATTGAGAAGTGAAGCATGTTTTGAAGTTTCAAGTGATTTTAATCAAGTAAAGACAAAATCATGATAGTGGTATATACACAATGTGAACCAAGAACACATAAAAGGTGTGAAATATTTTGCTTGACAAACCATGGAGGTGATATCAAATGAAGATAAGTTTTATGATGTTGTACACTTAAAGAAAATCAAAGGAAAAACATTGTATTGATAAGACATGGTATCATTTGAAAAACATACTATTTTTGCACCATCAAGAATGGCATATATGAAGTAAATAATCTGAATTTTTGCATCTAACATGGTATGTTCTAGAAATGGTGTGAATCCAAAATGGAATCATTTTGTTTGCTCAAAATAAAGTATGTATGCTATAGTAAACTGAATGTCAAAGAGAATATACAGTCACCTTGGGTTTAGGTTAAAATTCATTGAAGATTTACAAGTGTTATTTCTAGAATGAAAAAATGGGGTTCGAGCCAAATAAAAAAATGCAAGAAAGCCCTAATTAAAGTTCATTTACCCGCGGCTTGGAGGGGCCTAAATCTTTATTCTTTTGAAGCATAAAGCACATATATTGATTTTGAAATTTAGAGCTAGATGCAAAGGAAGGATGCTAAGGGTCCAAACCCTTGTTCCATTCTCAAAATAGTAAAGTGAAGACAACAGTCCTGTGGCCTCAAGAGTAGAAATCCATAACATGAAGAAGGGTTTTTCTTTTTATGTGTGTTCATTGACATAACAAAGGTCGAAGCCCTATCAAACTATTCACAAGTGGATGAGAAAAAGACACAGGCCCACAGCCATGGAGATTTCATAAACCCTCGTGTAGGAGGATTGATTATAAATGGTCCCAAGTATCAATAGAAACATTCACAAATGGAGGGTCGAGCCCCACTTTTTCTATAGAGAATACACAGTGGCCGCGGTCAAGATAAATGATCAATGTAGAAACTCAAAAATCTACACTTTCTATAGAGAAAAGCTCGATGGAGATTAACTTCGAAAGGAAAATATAGTAGAAAGGAGAAGAGGGAGCTCACCTTCCAATATCCATGGAAAAAATTGTTGAAATCCCATGGCCAAAGCCTTAAGGATGGCTCGGATGAACTCCCACAGTCGACCATTTCAACAACAATGCAGCATTTCCACAAAACAATAGAAAAAAAACATCAAAATATTATAATAGCTATGACCTCAATGGCCTTTTTCTTCAATGAAAAATCTAACAGATGGAATAAAAACACTGTCACAACTTACCACCGAATGTGGAGGACTAAATGCACTAAAGAATCGAAGGAGAGGAACTTGAATGGAGGCCCAAAAATGAAACCGTAGTCTCTCCATGGCGGAGCACAAGCAGGGTTCTATTCTTGTCGAAAAGGTCAGTGATGCAAATGGCGAGCAGGTGAAATGAATGGAGGCCTTTTTGTGTGTTAGGGTTTTTACCCTATAATTGGTCTATGTGATTTTATCACATTAATTTTATTTTTCAATGCTTTTCCTTACTAATATTTCATGTGCCTAGGTTGATAGGCCTATGGCTTATATTTTTCTTTTGATTTTTGTAGAAAATCAAACTCATGATATGCACATGGCCCCTTCTAGGGTAGCCTTTTTCTTTCCTTAGGAAAAAATTCATGCCAAAATTGCCTTTGGAGTTCACGTGGTGACTCTAGGTCATCAAAAAAAAAATTCCTAAGTGAATGGGGGCAAGTATTTTTTATGATTTTTTTATATAAAAATCAATCATGTAAAAGAACAATACTTTTGTAAAGTATTGATTTTTGTAAAAAATTAAATGCAAAAATCAATATAACTATAACTTTAACTATATATATATATATATATATATATATATATATATATATATATATATATATATATATATATATATATATATATATATATATATATATATATATATATATATATATATATATATATGTATATATATATATATGAGGTAAATCAAGAGTTGAAGGAAAAATTGGAAAAATCATATGCAAGAGAGTGAGCCTTATCATTTTGTAATTCAAAAACTACAAGATGTAAAACAACTAATTAAGCAGTGTTTCTATAAATTTCTTGATTAAGTTTTTATTTTAAAATGCAGTTAAGATGCACTTCAATTAACACCAAAAATTTCCATTTTGAGTTCTTGGGAAAATTGAGAGAGAAGGTGATAGATAGAAGTTTCTATTTTTAGTTTCCAATAGTTTGAGCCTAATTTTGAGTGCTTTTATGGATCAACTTTGGATGATAGAAAGTTTCCAATTTTTTTAAGCCATTTGGAGCTATTTTGAAGACTATGTTTTAGGCTTTAGAGGGAGCTTGAAAATGCAGATGAAGTTTCCTTTTGAAGGACAACAACTTGGATTTTTCTATTTCTAGGACCACAAGGTCAGTCTTTGTCTATAAATCTAAAAAAACTTGATTTTCTCAAGGTTCACAGATTTTAGTTTCTTGCTCTCATATGCATTGTAGAGTCTTGTAAAATCTTGAATCAGATTTTTGATATCTTGTTTCATCAATTTCAATATAAGCAACAGAGTTTCGCCTTTTCATTTTCTCTTGTCATGTTCTTACACTAATAATTTGGATGATTTTTTGTGATTAAAGTTTGAGGATCCTTATTTTGTCTTATTATTGTGGGTTGTAGACAAGAATTGCAGACTATTCAGGTTGTACATTGTATTCAACTTTTCCCAAGTGTTTGTGCAAAAAATTGTCGAGCTAGCTGATCTAAGGTGTATTGTGGGAATTAATGCTTAAAATGGGTTTGTTGTGAATCAAGTCATGTCAAAGTCACCAAGTCTCTAGTTGATCATCATTTAGCTATATAGGTTTCATTTTTTAGTTTTCTCTCTCCTTTTTCCTCAAAAAATTCATAGTTTAGGTGATCATCTAAAGGGAACCAGCCCTAATCTGGAGATTCGCACTATTACATAGACTTACCCACAAGTCTAGAGTGTTTCCATGTCGAGGTAGGATAAACAAGCTTAGCTTGTTTGAGGGTGCAATCTGGATCTCCAGCAGTCTTTGGCATGCCTAATGGGACCCTAGAATTCTATTTCAGAGTCAAATTTCAAGGTTTTAAGCTATTATTTTGGTATGCATAGCTGAGTTTCAATCTTTGGAGGTAGAAAACAACATACCTAGCCACTCCAATCTTTGATTTTCAAGTAAATCTAGTGTGAAAAGCACATAAGAAGTGCACATGCTAAAGGATCTAGTGTTTTCTTCAGTATTATCAGCCTCTGGACGAAAGATCATCAAACACCATGGAAACTCCATGTTGAGGCAAGATAAACAAGCCCAACTTGTTTGAGGGCGCAATTCTGATCTCCAACAGGTTTATGAACTTAGGAAAGAATATTATGGAGACTTGGGATGACATGAAGAAAAATTTCCTTGAGAAGCATAAGGAATATTGCAAGGGTAGTGACATGAGAGAAGATAACATCTTTTGGATGTAGAAGAAGGAAGATGAGAGTTTGGAGGATTACATTTCAAGATTTTTTTTTCCTACAAAAATCTTCACATCATAAACTCAATGAAGAATCCCAAAAATTGTTCTTCCTAAGTTGAATTAATGAAAAGCACATTGATGCTTTGGACTTGATGGGAGGAGGAGATGTCACCCAAGTTCCTTGGGATGATATTAAGAAAATATGTTAGAACTATTCAATGGCAGCTTCAAAGAAAGGAAGAGGTTATCAATCCTCTATGGGTAAATCATCCACCAATGGAGTATAAAGGATGGAGATTACTCGCTTGTTGGTAGATTTCAAGAAAGACATCATAAAAAATATAGCTACATAGCTAGATACACTTCAAGAAAAGAAGAATCATGAGGAGGTAGAGACAATGTTGGCAGAATATTGCCCTCATTGCAAACAAAAGAAGGACTGTAGATGCAAAATGGTGGCTAACCTTGATAGCAAGCAGATCCCACCTAAGTTCAAGCCAATCTAGGGTGATGATGATCAAGTGTACTACATGTTGGATGTTGTGGTTGAGTTGTTGATATGTGGTTGTCATTGATTTCAACACTATTGGCATTAATGTCTTAGAAGTTGTATATGTCGAGGATATTGAGAAAATTGTAATAAAATAAGTTGCAGGTTGTCAGTGATGAAGTGAAGTTCATTCTGTTGGCGAGCTTGGTACATTGATAATCAATGGTTGTGGATTAAATGGTTTCTTGTCAAGTATATATAGTTTATCCACATTAATTTTCAGAGATCCACATGAAGATTTGATCGAGTTATGAGCAGTTGTGTTCTAATAGTCATTTTGTTGCTTCAGTTGGTGTTCCTGAATGAAGATGATGTGATTCTAGTAAGTTTAGTTGTTGTGGATGCTTCTCTGGTGATTCATGATGTTTTTGGATGTTTCTAGATAGTGCTCTATCTATGTTGCACGTTCACAATGATCGTTGTTCTCGCGATTATATATTTTCTCTTACATGTTCATGTTTTTCATTTTTTTGGCCAACAAGGTGTTGTAGCGTGTTGTGGATCTTCGAGGAATAATTTTTTAAGGTAGTTCATTTTTGAAGATTTTATTTTGGATCTTCACTATGTTGCGTCTGACCTTGGTTGATTCTCATTGAAATTTATTTAATGTTTTGGGCCAATAGTTTTTATTCATTTTTTTTTTTTGAGGTCGACATATAGCGATATAATCTCTTGTTGTGGATATATATAAGTGATTGTTTATTCCATTTGAAGGTGTAAATGTTTATGTAATGTGTGAATAATTTCCTAATCATTCGAAGGTAGAAGTAGAGTGTGAAGAAGAGTGAGCAGAGTGTGAAGAAGTGTTCATGTGTGTAACCAAAACTATAATCAGGCATTAGTAGATGCTATTTTCTTAGTTCAAAATCCTATGGATGTAATATGAATATCTTTGTAAGACAGTGTGTCTTTTTTTGTGCAGTAAGCCTTTCTGTATTTGAGCAGTGAGCTCTAGTCAATGTGCCTAAATGCATGTTCATTCCCATTTCTTTCTTTATAATTTTAATAGGGTATAATCTTGTGGACTAACCTCAACCATGGTTTTTCCCCTAATAGGGTTTCCATGTAAAAAATCTTGGTGTTATTTGTGTTTCTAGTGTGTTGTTGATTTATGCTTTCATGGTTATTGATTAGATCTGAGAATAAGGTTAATAAGTTTGATAAGTTTAAATTTCTAGGGCAACTAATTCACCCCCCCTCTTAGTTGTCTACCCTTGTGTTGCCAACACTACATTGCAAAAAGGAGACCATGGGATCCAAGACAAAGTATGCCACTAGATCCATTATCTTTTGTTGGGCCTTATTTTAATTCTTATGCATCTAGTAACCAATGGCAACCCCCATATCCATCCAACTATGGAGGATATCCACCACATCCTTGGAATAACCCTCCAAATACTTGGCCCAATCACCAAAAATCTCCACCCCAATGGCAACAACTACAAGGGAATTGGTAGAAATTTCAAGGAACATGGTAGCCACCTCTAGGAAATTGGTGAAAAACATCCCAATGGAGGGGAGGATAGCAATGGCCAAACTAGAGAACTAACTACATGATCCACATTCTTAGTCCCAACAACCTACTATAATGCCTCCTCCTACTAGCTCAAGTTAAAATCACACCTAGACCTACTCGGTTACCAACTCAACCCACACCTAACCCAAATAACAAACCACAACAGTAACAACCAGTATATTCTGTAGATCCTAATCAATTCCCTGCATATGATGTGAGTGTAAGTTACATTCACCTGCATTTAGGAACTACTCTACCAACTCCTTCCACTCCTATCATCATTGAGCTTCTTGTGGAAGAATAGGAGCCTTTGAATGTCCCCATTTAGCCAAGTGTTCCTAAAAATATTGAACCAGTTCCAAAACTTCAATAGACTACCCAAGATCCACCATTTCCTCAAAGGTTGGAGGTTGCTAAATAGAAAGAATAAAAGGAGGAAACAATCTTTGGAATTTTGGATTAGTTGAAACACATATGTGTCAAGATACCTTTGTTTCAAGCCATAAAAGATGTCCCAATATATGGAAAAAAAATCAAAGAAGCATGCCTCAAAAATCTAGGGAGGAAAAAGGACCCCACCATGGTTCATGTAGTAGGACAGTTAGCAAAAATCATGCTTGGAAAAGTTATAGTCCCTAAGTACACTGACCTAGGTAGCCTTGTGGTGGAAGTTGTCATAAATGGAGTAAAAATAAGGAATGCTCTGATTGACTTGGGAGCAGCAATAAATGTGATGACTAAGGATATCCTGCAACAACTAAATGTTGTAAACATGATACCTACTCCTACTATCCTGCAACTTGCTAATAGTTCCACTATCAAACATGATGGTATAGTAGAGGACCTTGTGGTAACTCTAGATTCTTGGGAGTATCCAACAGATTTTATTATTCTTTCTCCTAAAGCTACACTAGGAAGGTACCCCATTATCCTAGGAAGGCCATGGTTGGCCACAATAGATGCCTACATTGGATGTCAATCAAGAAACATGACCATTTCTAATGGGAAGAGTACTAAAAAGCTTGTTCTCTACCCTCCTACTCAACCATCCCATGACATGGATAACACCATATGGCCACATGTTGGAGAAGAGGCTGAGGAATTCAATTCTATGGCACAACTCATGATGTTAGGAAAAAGCTCTTTCATGCAACTATAGGAGGAAGATGAAGTTCTATCCCGCATAATTCATAACTATTTTAAGGTGCATGAGGAGTCATCTACTCATGAATCTAGTTTTTCCAATTCAGTGAAGACACTTCTACCCACTCTTCCCACAACAGAACTTACTATAGCAACCAACATGCTCCATACATAGCTGCCACATGAACTAAAAATTCCAAGTATTAGTGAAGTTGCTATGGTAGAGTTAATCACAAAAGTACAAGTGTCAGAAGGAAAATATCTATATATTAACAAGTTGAACCAAGAGCAACAATTATCCTTAACAAACCTATTGAAGGCCCACCAACATGCATTTGCATGGGACTACCATGACATGAAGGGATTGGACCCTAAGCTCTGTACCCATAGGATATATATCAAAGATGATTGCACACCAATATGTCAGCCACAAAGGAGAATCAACACTGCATTGAGGGGAGATTGTCAAAGGGGAACTTTAGAAATTATTGGATGTAGGATTTATCTACCCCATCTCATACAATTAGTGGGTGTCCCCATTGGTGATTGTTCGCAAAAAGGGATGGAAGTGGAGAGTTTGTGTTGACTACAGGGAGCTCAACTCTGCCACTAAAAAGGAACATTTTCCCCTTCCTTTAATAGACCAAGTACTATATTCCCTTGTAGGCAAGCAATATTTCTCTTTTCTAGATGGATTCAGTGGCTATAATCAAATAAAAATTGTACCTAAGGATCAAGAGAAGACCACATTTACTTGTCCATGGGGGACTTGTGCCTACTCTGTGCTTCCATTTGGTTTGTGTAATGCACCTACAACTTTTCAAAGGGCAGTCATTAGCATATTTTTAGACATATCACATGATTGCTTGGAGATTTATATGGATGATTTCACTACCTATGGTGTTGATTTTGCAGAAGCCCTAAAAAATCTAAGGAATGTATTACAGAGATGTGAAGATCATACCTTGACCTTGAACAATGAGAAGTGTTTCATGATGATGTAGGAAGGAGTAGTCCTTGTAAAACTACATCTCTAAAAAGGGAATTCAAGTAGGCCCAACCAAAATTGAAGTGATCACCAATCTTCCTATTCCTACAAAGAAAAAATATGTTAAAATTTCTTGGGTCATGTAGGGTACTATAGAAATTTCATCAAAGATTTCAACAAAATGGCAACAACACTATACAATATTCTCACTAAAGATGTTGAATTCTAATGGACAGAACATTGTAAAAAGGGATTCTCTAATCTAAAAGCAGCTTTAACCCATGCTCCTATACTCAAAGGTCCTAATTGGGAGCTTCCTTTTCACATTCATACATATGCATCAAACTATGCTATAGGAGATGTATTGGGACAAAAAGAAGGAAAATTGAGAATGTTATTTATTTTCTCAGCAAAAACTTACAAGGAGCTGAATTCAATTACACAGTGACATAAAAAGAAATGTTGGCAGTCATCTATGCCCTAAACAAATTCAGGAAATACATAATATGGTGTCAAATTTTTATTCATGTAGGTCATGCAACAATAAGATACCTCATGAATAAGCCCCTCATTTCATGTAGGCTGGCAAGATGGTTATTGCTGATGCAGGAGTTTGACATTACCAAAATTGTTGATAAACTAGGAAAACAAAATGTTTTAGCAAATTTTCTTTCTAGATTGACTACATCAGAAGATAATCAAGTAATTGATGATTCTTTCCTTGATGAACATTTTTTTTCTATCAATGTGCATACACCAAGTGGTATGCTAAAATAGCCAATTACCTTATTACAGGGAGGGTTCCTCCTCACTTCTCTCCAAAAGAGAGAAGAGTACTCATTGAGAAAACCTTTCCTTTTTCATGGATTGCGGGATGTTTGTTTTACACTAGACCAGACCATGTCACGAGGAGATGTGAAAGAGAAGATGAGACATATAATATATTGCATGCATGCCACAATGAACCCTATGGAGGGAATTTTATAGCCAAGAGGACAACAATGAAGATCCTTAATATAGGATATTACTAGCCCAGACTTCATAAGGATGCAGACAAATATACAAGGAAGTGTGATAGATGCCAGAGGATGGTCCACCCAATAAAGTCTGATGAGATGCATCTTTATCCCTAGGTAGTAATCACTCCATTTGATAAATGGGGACTATATTTTGTAGGACCCATTGATCCTCCATCAAATGGTAAATCCTACATCTTGGTTTTCACTAATTATGTGACCAAGTGGGTTGAGGTTAAAACAATGAAGCATGCAAGCGATAATAAGGTTGTAGAATTTCTTTATGAGAAAATTTTCACTTGTTATGGGGTTCCAAGGGAGATAGTAACTGATCAAGGGGATCAATTTACATCAAACCTTGTCACAAGACTAGTTAATGAATATAATGTAAGGCACAATAAGTTTACTCCTTATCACCCTCAGGCCAATAGCCAATCTGAGGTGACCAACAAGGAAATTGAGGCAATTTTGATAAAAACAGTGGCTATTCATAGGATAGACTAGGCAAATAGGCTGCCAGAAGTTGTCTGGGCCTCTAAGACCATCTAAAAAACAACAAGAGGCTTTACTCATTTTGAATTACTATATGGGAAGACAGCTATGATGCCAATTGAATTTGAGCATAAGACTCTTAGGACTGCACTAGACTTAGGGATGGATATCTCTGAAGCACAAAAGGATAGAATCATGCAACTGAATAATTTGGATGAGATGAGAAAAACAACCCTACATCATACCAAGGTAGTGCAAAATCAAAGGATCAAATGGAATGATGAGTACATAAAGGACACGAAGTTCCAACCTATTGACTGGGCACTCCTTTATGTCTCTAGGTATTAGGACAATATATGTAAATTGTAGACTAGATGGTTGGGATTGTACAAAGTTTCAAAAGTATTTCCCAACAAAGCTATACAACTAACCACCATTGACACTGTAAGATTCAAACTTCTGGTCAACAATCACCATCTAAGATTTATCACAAGCTAGTGTCCAAGCAAGATTTCATGCAACAATTTAATTAGCGCCCAACCTCTAAACTTCTTGTAGCCAAAGGAAGCAGACCTAGTGTCCCTCCTTCTAACTAATCCAAGTACAGATGCAACCACTTCATAATAAAGACTTCCACATTTTGTGGGAGTCCATTTCTTCATTAATCCACCCATTCCCCCATCCATCTCCATCTTTTCTCTCTTTCATAACTCCACCATCACTCCACTTTTCCATCACTTCATTCCATTTCTTCACCACTGCATTAATTGCTCAATAATCAGTACTTTCTCCACATTCTTTGCAAAGATAATCCATGATTTCAATTAAGTGCAAAAAAAATTGTTATATCTTTATTATCTTTAGTGCATTTCTTTAATTACTATAATTAAATGTAGATATTTCACATAGCATGAACTTGTACTTCACCTTGTCCAATCATAATTGTCAACCAGCCTATGTGAACACATGCTATAAGTTAGATTGTGGGGGGGAGTGTCAAATCATAAGTCCACATGTCATCCATATCAACAAATTTAAACTGAGCCAATTGGAATGATAAATTGATGTGATGGCTTGCATGTGTGAAATATCACTGAGCCACTGCCATTTCTCTCGATAATACCCTTCATTAATAAATCTTTATTACATAGTCATAATTTCAAATGTCACCCAAAAAAAGTAATTTGGTGAGCTACATGATATTGGCATCTACACAACAAAAAAAGGAGTTACATGAAGAAGAAGTTGGGGTTTTCAAGAAAAGATTGTAGGAAAGGGAAATTTAGCAGAGTGCTTGTTTGATTGAATGATGGGAGGTTAGCTAATTTGGAATGAACCAATGGTTCATAATGTGGTAATGCAGGATGCACCTTCTTTGGAAGAGTTTAGAAACTATGACTAGCTGGATTATTTCTTGAAACTCAAAAACTACAATGAAGACATTGTGCAAGAATTTGCACAAACATTCTCTGAGGGGAAGGCAGTAGTAAAAGAATTGAAGGTGATTGTTACTGAGGAAATAATTGTTGAGGTAACGGGTTTACCTATTGATGGTGAGCCATACCCTACTACCAAAGATGTAAGGTCAGCCAAAGCTGAATTTATTGAACCCAATGATCCCCCATTTATTGTGGATAAACAAGGTACGAAGAGAACTTCTCTTCTAGAGCCATGGAGACAAGTAGTTGTCCACATTGTCAAGTACATCACTTATGAGGGCCGTTAGTCATTCCTCCATTTTGTACACTTCAAGCTCCTGAACCATATGAGGTATAGATGAAGAATGAAAATTCCCAATGTGCTATATCATCTCCTTGCCATCATGGTGACTGAAATGGAGAAAGGTAGGGATAATTCTATCTCTCACCATTATTTAATCAAATTATTAGTGGAAAAATCTCTACATGAAGTATCTGATATGACATGGGAGGAGATTTTAAACATTGATCAATCTAGACTAGAGCATGTTAGAGGTTAGCCTCAACCCTATAGGGTTAGTAGGGAAATAAGGGTTTCTAAAATTACTCCTGGAGCATCAACCTCTGGTGCAAACCCTAGTTCAAACCCTCCTACAGCTGAGCAAGCTATTTAAATTGGGTCTTTTGATCCAAAATATTTAGGTGAGGAAAGTTCATCCTCATATTCTAATGATAATGTCCCTGCCAAAATCCCAATTTGAACTAGGGCTGCCCTTAGGAGAGAAGAGGCACAAATGAAAGAAGCAAAAATTAGAAAGGGAAAGGCCAAGAAGTAAGTGGCAAAAAACCAACACCAATCCCTAGGAAATGAAAAGTTGATAACATTGTTCCTCCTATAGCCGAAGGAAAAGACAAAAACCCTCCTAAGAGATCAAGACTAGTAGGGCCAGCCATTGGTGTACCTCAAAAGAGAAGCCTTAGGCTTAGAAAAACATCTAGGGAGGAGAGAGAAGCCCTAATGGGGCAAGAGAATATTGAGGAAAAAGATATTTTTGAGGAATAGACAAATATTAGATTGGATGAGTTCACTGCCATTGTAGAAGAAGTTGGGAATCAGGAACAAAATAGAAGTCTAGAACCCCTACAACAAGAGAAAGATGAAAATCTAGAGTTCCTGTAGCTAGAGCAGGATGAACAACCTAAATCACTACAACTGGTGTTGTATGAACAACAAGAATCAGTGCCAAAAAAGACTTTGGTAGGAATGCATAAACCTCTTGATTTTTCATGGAATGACATAGCTCTAAAACTATGGAGTGAGATGCAAAGAAAAGAAGAGGAATGGAAAAAGGAAAAGTACAAGTTGTAGAATGAGTTTAAAAAGCTAGATGTGGAGATTGAAGAGAAGAATACAAAAATTGCTACTTTGAAAGAAAAGGTGGATAATGTGGTAGATTTAATACCCAAAATGCTAGCATGTAGAACTCCACCTAAAGTGTATTCCTTGCACTTGAAGGAGTAAAATATTTCCTTTAAATTTTCAAGGATTATTTTAGGTTTCAGTCCTTCTCTTGATACTCCACTTGAATTTTTCTAGGCTTATCAAATTGCTCCTCTTAATGTTAAAAATTTGTTATGTAAATTACACCTACACAATTATGTCATTCCCAACGACCATGAATGGAACCCATTACTGTATATTGGATACCTCCATTTAAGGGCATTTATGTCTTGGATTTAGAATGAAATTAGTTGGGGGCAGTAGTTTAGAACCCACAAAGAAAGAGAATTACATACTCCCTTACCTATTAGAGTTGAATCTAGTAACCCTATAGAAATTTTCCAAACATGGCACAAATTTCTTTACTTCCCAAGCTATAATAGAAGGATTATGCCTGTTAGGGAGGAGACTTACAAAGAATATGAGAAGGTAGCTAGAACTATAGGAAAATTAGTAATGGGGTACTTATCACAGAGGTGGAATAGTTTGATTGAAGAGTTGCAACAAGTTGAACCCCGCTCTTTATAGAACTATGTTGCAACATGAAAACGATTTGATAGGTATATTTAAATGGGAAGGTCGAAACAATAGTTTTGGCTTCCATTAACATTTCAGCCACCTACTTTATTGTGGCTTGTGCTAGACTATAGGTATTACTAGTATGACATAGATGTAGAAAGGGGAAGGTGGAACAGGTTGGAGAGAAAACAAGGATTCTACTAGGATCCTAATTCAGACACTGCAGAGACTGATGTTGGACAACTAGCAATTGTTGACTTCAGGGTATTAACTAGGAAAAATAATGGTGCTTCTTCTACTGGAGGACCAAAAAACTGTTAGGTTGGGGGGAAGGATGAGCTCATTTAATGGCTCAATTTTGATAGGGTCTGTTATCTATTTTCTATTGCTATCATAGACTTTGATACTAGGTTGTTGACATTTTCTATGTTATTCCCTTAAAACCATAGACCTTGGGCATAAATTTATCTCTATGAATTTAATGAAATTATCATGCTATGTGGATTACCTATGCTGAATTTACAAGTGGTTGAATGAATGTTACTAAGGTAATTATAGATATACATTTGTTTGTGTGTGCTAATGCTATTTTGTAGGTTTCCACTAAAATGTTGATGTCAACAAAGCCTGCTATGTGGGAGAAATTATTGCGAGCTAGTCGGTTACTAAGAAGTCAAGAAGTTGATCAATAAGAAGTCAAAGTGGGAAAACTTTCATGGAGGGAAATTCCTTATTCAAATAAATGAATGTAACTACCTTTTTTAATGATCATATTTGTTGTTGAGAAAATCTTGGGAGTGCATTGTGATATATTCTCGTTGAAGCAAGTTTTCTTTGACCAATTTTGTGCATGCATAACTTCTTCCATATTTTTCTATGCTTTCAATAAGTAGCATTCTCCTATTTTGATGGAGTTGATTGCCTAGGTAGTTAGGGTTAGTTAGTAGTTTTTCTCTATAAATAATGGTCAGCTCCTTTTGATAAAGTTGGACATTCTTAGTTTGCACTCTCATTTTCTAGTTTTATAGTTCTATGGCTCAGACGTTGTACTTATGCTTTCAAGAAATAATATGATATGATATTTTGAGTTGCTACATTTGAGTTAGTGTAAGGGAGACCCACTCAAGGGAGCCCACTTGGTGAGAATTCCATCTATTAGTCTAGAAGTCATTTTTTGTTCAGTAGTTAGTTCCAGTTTCAACAACAATCTATTCCTACAACCACTAAAATTTTGTTCTGTGACTATTCCTATAGCCAAGGTAGACAAAGTAGTTTCTTGTCTGTTTGCTAGAATTTCCATTTCTATCATTCAGTTTCAATCTAGTGGATTAATGCTTAGTGTGGATGTTGATTTATGCTTGGCATTTCAGTTGATTTCTTTCCAACCCTTCATTTCCAACATTTTTTATTTCCTAGTTTATGGATGATTGAGATGAAGTCCTAGTGCACATACAAAGCTGACCCGTTTCATGTTTACGTCCTTGGGTTGACAACTAAAATGAACCTTCTTGATGAGTAAGATAACTACTTAGTGTAGATTTTCAATCTCTAAGTCACAGCCCTAAAGGCTTAGTTATTAAACCATTGTAGGAGGCCAACAAAGGGTTCAAGAATAAGACTTTCTAACCTTGCAACTAGAGTAAACACGACAAAAAATTAAAGAATTGGAATAACAATATCACATACATAGATAGAATGATCAATTATTCACTAGAAATATGCCCTACCTTCTGACTTACAAATTATAGAATGATATGGCGTTAAGCCCATAAGTACAATGCAAACCAAAATATTTTTATCTCTAGCTCTACTACTTAATGCAACTATACAATTCTTATATATATCATTTCCCAACTCCATAAAAGGTCTATGTTAGCCTCAAGAGGTCTCAAACCCCAAAGTTGATGAAATGTGTGAAGGTTAGCCAAAACATATGATTTTCTCTTGATCCTTAGAAAAAAATGATTTAAATAAGAATGAAGGTCCCTCATTGAATGTGAATCCTTATGAAATGGTTCTTGGGATTTGCAAGTCATGGGATAGGTCCTGACACTTGAAAAGCTAAGACTAGTCTGTGAATGCTCTCTATCCAACTACAACTGATATTCTGTTGGCGATATCTTCATACTGAAATATCCAAAACACTTGAATTTTGGATATGATGTAGATGTTGCAATGAATATATTATATCCTACTCCATGAGCTCTGATGTTACAATGTGGTAGAATGTGGTATGAAACATTAAGACTAGGTCCTGATAGCTAACTACTAAAATGCATGAAAACATGAATGCAAATGTTTTTGGGTGATGCAATATTGCTTGCACCTTGGGATGCTCCTACATCATACACCCGAGGTTGAAGAAAAGTGATCCTCTCACTTTCCTAGAGCTAGAGGAAAACCAATACAGTCCACCTCATCCTAAAAAATCCATGATGAATATTCCTTCGGTCTTCCTTTCCATCTGACTAGATACTCCTTGCATTGCCTTCCTCTGGTGCTATGTCCAACTTTGTGATCTAAAATTTTCTCAATTTCCTCTGGATGTTGTGCTATCTAGTCTGAAAAACCAACTTCTTTGTCCTTCGATGACTCTCCTTCATGATACTAGTGTAGGTCTGTAGTGTTGAATATAGGTGATATGCCAAATTCCTCCTGTAGTTCCACTTCATATGCATTTCCAAAATCAAACTTCTTGATGATCTTACAAGGTCCAAACTCCTTCATCTTCAATTTATTGTATGTCCCAACTAGAAATCTCTCTTTTCTCAGATATACCATTACTTCCTCTCCTACTGCAAACTCCTTATGTCTCCTCTTCTTGTCTGCTTTCTCCTTGTAGGTATTGTTCATTTTCTCCAGATGCTCCTTAACTTGAGTGTGCATTGTTTCCATGAATCTTGAAAATTCCTCTTCCTCCACACTCCTTTCATTCTCCATACTGATATCCCTTATTTTTTCCACTCCTCTAGGTTGTTGTTGAGTCACAATTTCAGATTTGTCTTCCCTATGCTTCAGTTTACTGAATTTTTGTATGCAAATTATGCTTGCGGTAGTATCAAGTCTCAATTTACTTCCTTACCTTCTGGATTGAATGAGGAACTTGTCTTGAATGACACCAGCCACCACGACACTTTGGTAATCCATGCAATCTCACAATCTCCTTGAAAAATAGGTCTACAACATGTATTGCATCACTCATTTTCTTATAAGTTATGAAATGTGTCATCTTAGAAAATCTATCCACAACTACAAATACAGAGACTCAAATCATCTTAGTGTCTTAGGTAATCCCAACACAAAGTTCATGCTAATGTCTTCCCATGGTCTCTCTGGTACTGTCAATGGTGCATACATTCCAATTTTTTGACTGTTTCCTTTTGCAACTTGACAAATCCTGCAACTTTGAACATATTTCCTTACATCCTTATACAACTGTGGCCACAAATAGTTCTCACTCACCAATGTTATAGTCTTATCAATTCCAAAATGTCTTGCTAATCCTTTACAATGCTTCTCCTTGATCAAATTTTCTCTCATTGAACTTCTAGGAATACATAACTAATTGTTCTTGAATAACATACCTTCCTAAATGAAGTAATCCAACCATTTTCTTCTATCTGTCTCCAAAATTTCCTTGCAAGCCTTCCATGCCTCTACAAAATAAATGTCATCCTCACACATATGCTTCAGTTCTTGAAAACCTAGTGCTTCAATTATCATCTCTGTCAACAAATTTCTTCTCTTGCTCAATGCATCTGCCACCTTGTTTGAATTTCCACTCTAGTGCTTCAACACAAATGTGTAACTCTTCGAGAATTCTACCCATCTCATGTTTCTGTGGTTCAACTTCCCTTAACTATTCAAATATTGTAAAGCTTGATGATCCATATACAACACAAATTCCTTAGGAAATAGGTAGTGTCTCCACTTCTTCAAGGCTTGTATTATTGCATAGAATTCTTGATCAGAGGCTAAATATCTTCTCCTAGCATCATTCATTTTCTCACTAAAGTAGGCTACTAGTCTCCCTTCCTGACTTAAAATAGCTCCTATTGTACTTCCACTACCATCACAATCTACTTGGAATACCTTATCAAAGTTTGACAGTGCCAACACAAGTTGTTTTGTCACCTTCTACTTCAACAAATAAAAAATATTTTGTGCTCTTGATGTCCACATGAATTTCTTTTGGTCACCCCTCATTTTCTCTATCATAGGTGTGAAAATACTACTAAAATTCTTGATGAAATTCTGATAGAAACTTCCTAGTCCATGAAATGATCTTACTTCTCCAACGTTCATAGGTGTAGGGCATTCAAATATTTCTCTAACCTTCTTAGGGTCCATCTTCAATCCTTCTACAGATATCATAAATCCCAAATATACCAGTTCTTCCTTCATGAAACTACACTTCTTGATGTTTATCAACAGCTTCTCTTCTCTTAGCCTTTGGAATACTTTTCTGAGGTGCTCCAAATTTTCTTCCTTAGTCTTACTGAAAATTAGAATATCATCCAGATAAACAATGACAAACTTACCCAATCATTTCTTCAAAACTTCATTCATTAGCCACATAAATGTACTTAATGCATTATTTTCTTCCTTAGTCTTACTGAAAATTAGAATATCATCCAGATAAACAATGACAAACTTACCCAATCATTTCTTCAAAACTTCATTCATTAGCCACATAAATGTACTTAATGCATTAGTTAATCCAAATGGCATGACCAACCACTCATACCGTCCCTTATTTGTCTTGAAAGAAATCTTCCATTCATTGCCCTATCTGATCTAGATCTAATGGTATCTACTCTTCAGTTCTATCTTGGTGAAATACTTTTCTCCACTCAAACTATCCATGATGTCATAAATTCTAGGCAATGGGAATCTATACTTCTCAGTGATCTTATTGATAGTTCTTGAATTTGTACACATCCTCCATTCTCCATATTTCTTAGGTGCAAGTACAACTGGTACCACACATGTGATCATACTTTCTGTAATCAATCCTTTCTTCAACAATTCCTATATCTATTTGTTCAACTCCATATTCTCTCCTAGTGTCATCCAGTGTGCAACTTTGTTTGGAAAACTAGCTCCTAGAATAAGATCTATATGATGACTAATACTCTAAATTGGTGCTAATCCTTCAGGAACATTCTCTAATACAAGATCTTGGTACTTTGTCAAAAGTTTAGTGACTTCCTTTTCTAGAGATTCTTCTTCTCTAGTGATCCTTTCTACATATAAGGCTCTACTCTTCCTGGGAATCAAAGAAAAACACAGGTTTTCATGTCTCAACCCATCCAAAAATTTTCTTCCATCTACCAAATTGATTCTAGTTGTTCCACATACTTAACTTTCAGGCTCATCTTCCAAATGTGTCAAGGTGATTCTATTTCCATTAGATGTTATGGTATACGTATTCTTTCTCCAATCATGTATAGCTTTCTTATCATACTGCCAAAGTCTACCCAACAACATATGACATACATCCATCAACATAATATCACACAACACTACTTCATGATATAATCCTATTTTGAATTTCACTAGAAATTGCTCACTTACTAGTGTCTTGTGCTCATCTCGAATCCAGGCTATCCTATAAGGCTTCAGATGTTTTCTTCTTTCCAAATTTAACTTTTTCACCATTTCCTCAAAAACTAGGTTATATGTGCTACCACTATCAATGATAACTTTGCAACACTTACCTCTTGCTTTGCGTCTAGTCTGAAACAAAATTTTCCTCTTCGGTACTTCCTTAGGTACTTCTTTCTCCTAGAATAGTGCTCTCCTCATAAATAATGATTCTCCCTTCTCAGGACTTCCTCCAAAAGTTGGTGGTTACATTGGTCCTTCCTCCACATATCTGGTTCTTACATGATTTTTAACCTTCTTACCTTCTTGGCGACACTCAAATGCTCTATTTCCTTCTCCTCCACACTTAAAATAGGTCCCTCTAAAATTTCTCTTATCAGATCCTTTCTCATCTCTCTATTATCCATCGTTACAGTAAGAATTGTATCTTCCTCTATTTTGTCAATAATAATTTATGTCATCTCTCCTGTTATGGTATGAATTGGAATCCTTCTGTTCCTTGCGGTATGAATATTTTTCCTTGTTTTGCTCCCCATATGGTTTTTCTACTCTAGAATGTCATCTTCCTCTCTAAAATTTACCTCCTCTTCCTCTCTACCTCTATTCATGCCTTTTGTTTATCTTTTCCTCCACCTTTAGTGCAAACTAATATGCTTCCTCTACTAAATTCATCCTTACTAGACTCAACTCTTCCTGAATGTTCATCCCAATCCATTGAGATATCTTGCCACTTTCTCCTTGCTTGCTTCACTATGTTTAGTCCTGATGATGATCTTATGAAATTCCCCAATGTATTCCTTCATAATCTTATTCTTCTATCTTAGTTTTTTCAATCTCTTCAGCAGCTCCAATTCATAGTTCATAGGTACAAACTGGATCTTTAATTTTGTAACCATTCTATCCCATTTCATAATATTTTCTTTTCCTTTTTTGTTTCTCTCCAATTGAACTTCCTTCCACTATATTGTAGCATGTCCTTTTATTTTAGTCTTTTCAAATCTCTCTCTCTCTAAATCTTCAATTTCTTCATATTCAAAGTATTCTTTAATGTCATTTATCCAATCAATCAACTCTTCAAGATTCAATCTACCAGTATAGTTCACAATCTCCATTATAGGTCACTTTCCTATTCTCAAAATAGCCTTCAAGATCTTCACCTGATCTGATTCTTCCTCTTTTGTAGTCTCTTCTATTAGATCTGCAGCTTACACTTTGTCATCATCACTTTCATCATTAGGTCTAGGGTTTAAGCCTTTTCTTCTATCTTCTCCAACAACATCCAATCTCACTTTCATTGTTTGCATCATTTCCATCATCTCATCCATCTTTCTAGCAACATGAATAGTAGTATGAATTCTCCTTAGTGACATATCTTCCTAGGATCTGGTGCAACTGCCTCAAGTCGGCGATCTAGGTACAGGGTCACAACTGCCTCATAATTGGAATTTTTTTGACAAACACAAGTAGGCTACCTCAAGTTGGTGATTTTTCCACACAAAGATCTTATAGAATGCCTTTGCTCAACTTCACTCTCCTCTCCCAAAGATTCACAACTTGCTATGCTCTCCCAAAGTTTACAACTTCACTCTGATATCACTTGGTGCAATCAAGGATAGAGGGTCTAGAAATAGGACTGTCCAACCTTGTAGCTAGAGTAAACACAATGAAAAATCAAAAAATTGGAATAAAAATCTCACATGCGCATATAGAACGATCAATTATTCACTAGCAACATTCCCTACCTTCTGACTTACAAATTACAAAATGATATGGTGTTAAGCCTAGAAATAAAATGTGAACCAAAATATTTCTATCTCTAGCTCTACCACCTAATGCAACTATACAATGCTTATATATATATATATCATTTCCCAGCTCTAGAAAAGTTTTGGGTCAGCCTCAAGAGGTCTCAAACCCCAAAGTTGATGAAATGTGTGAAGGTCAGCCAAAACATATGATTTTCTCTTGATCCTTGAAAAACATGATGTGGATCGAAATGAATGTCCCTCAATGAATTTGCATCCTTATGAAATGGTTTCTTGAGCTCCACAAGTCATGGGATAGGTCCGCACACTTGAAAAGCCAAGACTTTTCTGTTAATTCTCTCTATCCAACTACAGTTGCTATTTTGTTAGTGATATCTTCATACTGGAATCTCCAAAACACTTGAATCTTGGATATGATGTAGATGTTTCAATGAAGATATTATATCCTACTCCATGAGCTCTAATGTTATAGTGTAGTAGAATATACTATCAAACATTGAGATTGGGTCTTGACAACTAACTAATGAAATGGAAGAAAACATGAATGCAAATATTTTTGGGTGATGCAAGATTGCTTGCAGCTTGGGATGCTCCTGCATCAATATCATGGTTACATGTATAGTGGGACCATAATTTCTTAAGGAACTTGACTGTTTAGGATATTGCAAAGATAACAAATTTTAGTTTTAGATCCTTAAGGATGCTATTGAGGAAATTGGGCCACAAACTATGGTCTAAGCAGTGATAGATGAAACCCATGTGTCCAAAGTTGTAGGGAAATTGATTAAAAAAACTTATAGACATATTTAGTGGACTCCTTGTCGTGTGTATTCGATGAATAATGCACTCAAGGACATGGGAAAGATTGATTGGATTAAAGCAGTGGTCAATGATGCTAGAGATGTACAAATTTCTATCTACAACCACCACACTTCACATGCTCTCTTTAGGATATTCTCTAATAAGGAATTATTGAAACCTATTGATACTAGATATGTATCCTATTTCATTATCTTAGAGATAATTCTTGAGTTTCAAGAGGAATTGCAACTAATGGTTATGATAGCAAAATGGAATTGATGGATTGAGTCCAAGAAATAGTAGGGGAAGAGAGTGGAGAATATAGTGAAGAGTGATGATTTTAGGGTGATGCAAAATACAGTCTCCATAATTACTCCAATCTTCCATGCGATAATGTATGGTGATGCTAATACACCTAACCTATGAGAGGTGTATGAGCACATTAATAATATGCTTGACCAAATGAGGGTTTTTTGTGTGAGAGAAGAACCCCACATTAGCATTCTACAATGAGAAAATTCAACCAATCATTCATTAGAGATGGGAGAAGCTCAAAAATACCTTGCACATGGATTCCTATGTAGTGAACCCCAAGTGGTACAAGAAAAGGCTGGGTAGAGTTACACCCTTACATGATGTTGAGGTGAAGGAAGGGTTCTTTGGGGCCATCAAAAAGGTGTATTATCATATATAGGACAAAAAAATTCATACTAAGTGGAAAAAAATTTCCACTCTTACGAGTTATTTTGAGGTGATCAAGATGGATATGGAAACTATCACACAAGATGGCCCAATTTTATGGTGGAATTTCCATGGACTAATTTCTTTGACTACCACTCTAGCCATTCAATTGCTATCTTAGGTTTCTAGTTCTTCAACTACTGAAAGGAACTTATCTACTTATAGCTTCATCCACTCTCTTAAGAGGAACAAACTTACATCTAAGAGAGAAAAGAAGCTTGCGGTTGTACATAGTGATTTTTGTCTCATTGATGGCAAGAAACTTGTATAGTAATTTTCCAAAGTTTCTTTTGTAAATTCAACATTATAATTCTTATAAATATTTTTTTAACTATTATTTCATTTATTATATATATATCAACATTGTTTTCTATCTCCAAACTTATGCGCTTGTTCCCCCCATCCCTAAAATCCATACTAGTATCCCTATGTTAGGAAACTCTATGGAACAAATGTTATATTTTGTCACTTTTCTAGTTTCAATTTTGTCACTTTTCTAGTTTCAAAAACTTATGTCTAAGAGAAAATATTAATCAAATCCAAATTTCTCTTCTCTTAATCAAACCTTTTATCATCCATGCAAACTTATTAGATTCTAGTAAAGGAACATGACTAGTAGAAACAATGATTGGAAAAAAATGGTGGAAAGTATAAACCTCAATGGTTAGTAAAAGGAGACCTAAAAAAATAATACTAATCACTTAAGCTATAATTAAAATTATTGGATGGAAAGTGAAAAGTTGATTTGGGATTTTATACTAAAAATAATTCCTATATGTAAAGTTGGAGAGAAATCTGCCACGATGATATTTATCTTCAGGGTAAGCATTATTTTTTTTCAATATTGCTAGTTCTTTGTGTCTTGCTTTATACTTGTGGAGAAAAATATTAACAAAAATTATAGAGGAGTTTATCCAAATCAACTGCTAAACAGGAAAAGAAATTCAAATACAAATTATTTATACAAAGTGACTCATGTTTGTAGACCAAGTAAATCGTTGAAAGTTCCAAAACATATTTAAGATAAATTGATCATCAATTTAAATTTCAAAAAATGATCTAGCTACGTGTTGATTCCAAAATTAAAATATGTACACCCTATAGCACGATGAAAAAATTAAAAAAAGTCCTCCAACACATGATGCGCTACGGTCTATAATATAAAGGAAGTTGCATAACCATTCCATACATGTTTTAGTGGGTTTTGTTATGAATTAGATATGTCGACTAGGTGATGCACAAGAACTAATTAGTTAAGATAATAGGAAAAATATACAACATGAATCTAAAAATAATACTATATATATGTAATAGCTATGCAAATACACCTATTAGACAACACTCTCTTAAATAAGATATTTAGGTGTGAGCCTCCATGAAGGGCAGACACGCAGTGGAGTTTTTCTAGGAATAGTTAATCCAAACTCTTCCTCCACATCCACCTCACCCTCCACATTCTAGTTGAAGCAATGAAGAAGCTGAGCAAGTGAAAACTCAAATTTAATATCTAAATTATCAATATTAGACTATTAGAATTTAAAACCATATCATGAGAAAATCCCATGAAGGTCGTGGTCTACCATCACCATGAAGGAAATATTTGAAATATGAGGGTGGGGAGACAAATAATTAATTCCCATTATCATTTGAAACTAGCCCCTTAGTGGAGGTAGATAAAATAAGGAAATTTTCTAATATTCAAGGATAACATCAACACAACACAAAGATAATGGGTTGTTTGACAAGCATCGTGGGAAAAAGTTGAAGGAAAATCCTCGTTTTCAAAGGTATTTGGTGCTTTTCATTAAAAATGTTTTCTTTTCATTTCATTTTATAGTTTCATCTAGATTATCTTTACATAGTTTGAATCGTTACTTAGTTGATTTCATTAAATAGAGTAAAACATGTTCAACAAACTTCTTATGTGAAGCATTTGGATCAATTTAGTATTTTGTGATTTTAAGTATAAAGAGTTGAGGGAATTGCATGCATTTCATGAATCTAAGGTCTACCTAAAAGAAGATTATCTAAAAGATTATCGGGCATGACATGAATAGGAGTTTATAATATAGCATTCTCAACTATGATAGGAAATGTGATGACACCATGCAATTGTTTTCCTACATTATCAAATCCATGAATTGATAAAGAATCTAGTTGCATAATTTGGATTTTGTCTACTCCAAGTCTATCCAAATTTTTTATGCTACATGAATTAAGGGCTGAGCCATTTTCAAGAAGGTTTCTCTTTATCCCAGTCCTATTAATAGGATCTATTATCATGAAATCTTCATTTTGTTTTTGCACTTCCAAAGGAGGTAGCTCACTTTGGTGGAAACACAATGTCTGAATTCACTCCTTGAATTAGTGATGCTATATCATTTGGTTGAACATTAGGATGGATAGGAACTTGTTGTAAATCTCTTTAAAGCATGTTATGATAATTAGGGGAGGTTTTAAGAAGATCCCATAAGGATAGATCTTAGCAAAATTATTTTTAAGTTGTTCAAAAATATCATACTTCTTTCCACTATGTAAAGGAAAATGAGGAGCACTAGAGAAGATAGGTTGAGGTAATGGTAATGAAGTAGGAATGGATTGTGGTTTCCTATTGTTCATTGTATTATATGTGTGATAAAAGGTATTGTAACTCAACTACTACAAAAAATTGTTACTATCAAGTTTCCATATAAAGTTCAAGATGTCTCCTAGACTTAATGGTTTCTTTTTATGTGGTTCTAGGATAAGCACAAGTTTATTTTGAACTTGAGGTTTATGTGAGGGTGGGTAAAGGATAAGAAGTGGCTTAGGAGGACTCAAGGGATATCTAATGTTCATAACCTCAAAAGACTTATCCTCATTGTGAAGATCCTTTAGCAAAGGGGAGTCTAATGTCACCTCATCATCTTCATCTAATGAAGCCACATTATTATTTTTTGAAATGTACATGTATCAATGTTGTCATTTCCTCACACCATTATATCTTCCCTAGTACAAGAGATTTTAGGAGAGTATAAATCAATATTTTGATCACATTCCATGGTTAGATTCTGTAAGATAACTTCACCAAAAATAAGGGAGGCATCAAGAGAAGAATACCTATGATTTTCTTGCTTACCAATAATTGAATCCTTTTTTTAATTATATCTTCCCAAATAGAAGAAGCATTCGGAGAGGGAGAAACAAGATTCTCATGAATATCACTGAGTGTATCTTCTAAAACCAAGCTATCTTCTTCACAAAGAGGAGAGATATTAGGAGAGCAAATGTGATTGTCATGGTTATCTATGATTACATCCCTATGTCCTCTAATGTTTTCCTAAATATGAGAGGTAGGGGAAGAGAAAAAAATAGGATTGTCATGGCTCTCAATAATTGAATCTCCTAACACCAAAATATCCTCTTCACAAATAGGATAGATTTTGGTAGAAGAAAAAATGTGATTGTTATGATTGTCCACAATTGCATCCTCTTTCACTAAAGCATTCTCACAAGTAGGAGAGGTGTTTGAAGATGAATGGAGAATAGGTAAAGTAATGTTAAGAAATGTATAAATTATCTCATTCCAAGTGGGAGAAGTAAATGGAGATGGAAAAAGAAGAAATTCATAAGTCCCAATGACTATATCTTCTTTCACCAAGATACCTTTGTCACTAGTAGGAGAGGAATCAGGAGAATAACAATTATGGTTTTCATGATTATACATGCTTGTATCCTCTTGTATCATATCATCTTCACAAATGGAATATAGATAGTATATTTTGAGTAAGGGATAAGTGAGGTGATATTAAGGATTGTGTCAATGGTTTGGTTTTGATGCAGGAGCATCGTAGGTGAATGAGCAATCAACAATAACCAAAAAAGGAGGTTTAGTTTTATTTATGATTTTTTTAATTTTTATGTGATGAGATTTCATATTTTTGGATTTTGAATTTAATTTCCATGAGAATTTGAATGTCAAGGCATTTGGAGAATTTGATTTTGCATTTTGATATGTAATAATGCTTCTCGAATAAGTGAAAATGGACAACAATGATGTTTTATTTGTAAAACTCCTAAAAAAGAAAAGGTGGGTGTTGAGTTTGACTTGGGAATCAGTTTTCTTGCATATTTTAAAATACCTAAAAAATAGGGAAGTGGTGGTGGTTCCCAAGATGATAGGGATTGAAAATGACGTTAAAATAAAAAATAGGAAAGGGATAAATATCCCACTTTCTTTGTGCACCATGCCATAAATTTAACTGGCTTTATTTGGAATATCATTTATTAATTTTTCTGCATTTTAATTCTTTCAAGAATGAGCATGAAAGTTGTGAATCTTCATGAAATTTCAAGAAATTAAATTGAAATGAAATGGAATTTTATTTCACTTCATGGTAAGGCATTAAAAGATTGGATTTTTCATTTTTTATTTCAGTTTTCCTATAGCTTGGGTGGGAAGACTCAAGGAGGGCATGGAATACCTCCAAGGATGGTCTTAGGAATGATATTCTACAAGTTTTATGGTATTGGTGCAGCCATTGAGACTACTAAAGTTGTTGGTTCAAATGGGTATAGCTATTTATGTTGAATTTGTGTTGTTGTAGGAGCTGGAAGGAGTGGTTTTACAAGCCATTGGATTTGTTGTTACATATTTAGATATTTTAAGTTGAAGGAATGGAAATGAAGCTACAACAATGTTTGATCATTGAAGATTATTGATTGCAAATTCCTATGCTTTGTTTATGCATTATTTGCAGGAGAGAGTTTGAAGAATGTAAGGGAAGATTTAATTTGTTGTTGTAGTTGTTATTTTTCTTTTGTTTGTGATTTCATATGGTCCATGTTGCAGCCATTGAGTCCCTTGAGGAGTGATTTAAACATTGACATTTAGTGATTTGGTTGCAAGTAGGAACCTAGTTTTTATGATATTATTGCAGCAATGTGTGAATGAATATTTCATGTTAATTTTATATTAAAGGAATGGTTTTGTGTTGTGAGGGTATTTTTGGTTCTCTCATACATCAATGGTATTAGAGCGGGTGTTCCTGAGTGTGCAGGTAGAGCATCGAATGTGAGGTTGTTTACACTGAGACTTAAGAGTGAAGATTTTGTAAACATATCACTGAATGTGAGATAATTTACATGTGAAGAACCTGAGGGTTTTGAAAAGTTGTGTTGGTGAGGCTTTGAGAGGCCTTGAAATGGAAAGAGGAAGAGGAAAAGTAATTTTTTCATTAGACAATTTCTGAGGTTTCCTAGACTAGAGGAAATCAAAGAGAAGATAAAAGAAAGAATAAGAGTTGGAATGATAGAGTTGTAGTAGAAAGTGAATGAATTGGTAGTAGAGATTGAAACAAGAAAACAAGAAATGAAGAAGGGAGTAGGTGGTAATTTTTATTATTCTAATGATGTCTTGATAGCAGGAAAGAAAGAAGTAGCAGAGTGTCATGCATGTGACCCTGGGGAATAAAAAGAGTATGAGTACGAAGAGATTGATGAAATTGAAGAGGGATGCCTATTGGAATAAATGGATGATGATACTACAAATATTGCAGCAAAAGAGTGTCCTTTAGAGGGCATAGAATAAAGTGAAGGAGATGATTTATGGATGCAGATTGTAGCAGTTGAAAGAGAGTGGGATGAGTTAATCTCAATTGAAATGAAGGTTGCAAGTAAAGGTGAGGTAAAATCAGATTTTGATGTTTGCTTTGATGACAATAAGAATGTAGGAATAGAGGATTTTATTGCAGTAGTAGATCAATTTGATGAAGTTAAATTGGGGAGTGTAAAGTGAAGGTAAATGCAAAGTTTCTTGATAAATATTTGTTAGAGAACTGTGGGCATGAAGATGTTTTGATTTGTGAATATGATTCCTTGTTAGGAAAAATAGAAAATGAGTTTCTTGATAATGTTACTAATGCTGTTTTGAGTAAAAGAAATCAAATTGCAGTGATCTTGTGTCTGATAGAAGACATTGAAATAATACAATTTCATGGATGGGACATGGTGGAAGGAGAGGAGAAAGGTAAATTAGAAAAATGAGGTAATGAAGTATATTTATTTTTTTGAAGGTGGAGGTATATGTTTGATTGTTAATCCTAATGGAGTGTATTTGTGGGAGGTCAGATTTGAAGTTTTGAAATACACAAAGGGTAGAGGAGTAAAGATGAAAGGGTATTATGTTGTGAGTTTGCATAAATTGATGAACATGAAGATTCCAGTGGACAAAATAGAGAGATGTATCTAGGACAAGCATTGGTATTATAAATTTTTATGAATTTCACTCATGAAACATTTCAAATTACCTAGGGTGTCTGATGCAGGAGCATCCTAGGTGAATGAGCAATCGACATCAACCAAAAAAGGAGGTTTGGTTTTATTTATGAATTTATGAATTTTGGTGTGATGGGATTTCATATTTTTGGCTTTCTAATTTTATTTCCATGACCATTTGAATGTCAAGGAATTTGGATAATTTGAATTTGAATTTTGATATGTAATAATGCTTCCCAGATAAGTGAAAATGGACAATAATGATGCTTTAATTGCAAAACTCTTGAAAAAGCAAAGGTGTGTGTTGAGTTTGACTTGGGAATTATTTTTATTGCATTTTTAAAAATCCATAACAAATAGGGAAGTGGTGGTGGGAACCCAAGATGATAGGGATTGAAAACTGATTTAAAATAAAATAAAAAAGTAGAAAAGGGATAAATATCCCACTTTTTTTGTGCACCATGCCATAAATTTAATTGTCTTTATTTGGAATATCATTTATTAATTTTGTTGCATTGTAACTCATCCAATAATGGGTGTGAAAGTTGGGAATCTTCATGAAATTCCAAGAAATTAAATTGAAATGTAATGGCATTTCATTTCACTTCATGGGTAAGGCATAAAAGGACTGGATTTTTCATTTTTCATTTCAGCTTTCTTATGGCTTGGGTGGGAAGAATCAAGGAGGGAATGGTATACCTATAAGGATGGTTTTAGGAATGATTTTCTACAGGTTTTATGGTTGTGGTGCAGCCATTGAGACTCCAAAAGTTGCTGGTGTAAATGGGTATAGTTATTTGTGTTGAATTTGTGTTGTTGTAGGAGCTGAAAGGAGTGGTTTTACAAGCCATTGGATTTTTTGTTGTAGATAATTTTGTATTCAATTCTTAAAATATTTGTAATGGTTTCTTTAGATTGAGAGATTGTGGGTTGAAGGCATGGAAATGAAGCTACAATAGTGCTTGATCATCGAAGATTGTTGATAGCAGGTTTCCTATGCTTTGTTTATGCATTATTTGCAAGAGAGGGTTTGAAAAATGTATGGGAAGATTCAATTTTATGTTTTAGTTGTTATTTTTCTATTTTTGTGATTTAATATGGGCCATGTTGCAGCCCTTGAGTCCCTTAAGGACTGATGTAAACATTGAGAAATAGTTTGTAATGAAATTGGTGATTTGGTTGCAAGTAGCAACCTAGTTTTTATGATATTATTGCAACATTGTGTGAATGCATATTTCATGTTTATTTTATATTAAAGGAAGTGTTTATGTTGTGAGGGTATGCATGGTTCCCTCATACATTAGGTTCTCTTGCTTTAAAATGTTCTCATAACTAGGAAATATGGTGGGAGGATGACTAGCATGTTTCTTAATGACCTCAATTTTTTTCTTTAAATTGTACTCATAAGAGGGGATATTCTACTTATACAATCCATTCTTCACCATGTCAAAACCACATCTTTGAAAAGGAAACATGCTAACATGAAAAATAATCTATTCAACTTATTTAATGCTTCAGAAATGTAAACAATTGTCCTAAAAGTCTGACGATTTTCAATACAAAAATAAGTTTGGAATGATTTAAAATGGATACACTAAATAGATGATTAGACCTAGATGCATAATTTTTTTGTTGTAAAAATTGCTAGATTGAAACAATGGGTTACCACCATATATGGGAAGTATAGAAGACCATAGAAAAGCTCCAAAAAAATGGTTTTGAGAGGCCTTGAAGGAATCATTCTCCCATGGGAGAATGAGTCTCTATGTAGGGTTTTTAAAAATGAAAAATGTAATTTCTAAGTTTTTTTGTATGTTTTGTTTTCTAGGTTGCAAATTGGTACTAACAGTTTCAGAAATCTAGAAAATTAGAGTTGAATGCAAGTGTAAAATGATGCTAAAAAACAACCAAAATGACCTATTTTTAAATATAATTTAGAACCAATTTTTTGATTTAAATGACTAAAATTATACTATTATGTAAATACTATGGAAAATCAATCTAACATTATGCAATTTTTGTTGAATTTCTAGATTAAAATGAATGCAAAATACAAGTTTACACCTAAAATGCAATGCAACTTTATGCCAAATTTAAAAACCCTAAATGAAATGAATTAATTCAAATCCTATATCTAGAGTTTAAATGCATTTCAAATCAATAATTTGAATGTTCAAAATTTCATGTTCACCATAATGAAACATATAAAAATAGGCTAGGGGGTTCAAAACCCAATACTACATTTTTGGACTATTTCACCAAACTTACTATAAATAGAAATGGAAAATTTGGGTTTAATGAACCTACCTATTTTCTATTTCATTCAGGAAATAAGATCCTCAAAGATAGAATTATCTTTCATCCCTTAGGTGAGTCAATTCTATGGAAGATCTGACAATTTCATTTGTGTAGACGGGGTAAATATGACTGAAATGAAATCTTGGGAGACAAATGAAAAATACTTGTGTGAGGGGGAAGGAATCCATCAAGAAAATTATACGAAATCAAGATAAAAGTGCAAGATTGAAATCATAAAACTAATCTAATTCAAAAACACTAAATCTATCCTATTCCATCACTCATGAAATGTACAAATCTAAGCTATTTGAATGAAATGATATCCTAATATTAACAAAATGAATTCAAATAACAAAAGAAGATATTACCATCCCATGTTGGAGTGTATTTGCATGATGTTGGGTTGTTTGTATCATTGCAAAGCCTCCATTGCTTACGTGAAAAAGCTTGATGATCGATGCTTGGTTGAATGAATTATGAAGCTCTCTCAATGGTGATCTTGACAACACTTCATTGCATAAGGTAAGTTGAAATTCTCATCATAATTTGTGAAAAGAAAAGCTTGTTAAATAGAAAAATCAATTTTGAATAGACGATCAAGATTGCATTAGAGAATATCTAGATCAACGGTCAAAATGAGTTGAGAGGATTTAGACATGAGGAGATTGTGCAAAGTTGATTGCACAATTAGGGTGATTGAAGAATAGATTAGCTAGTTAGGATTTGGATTGCTTAGTTAGAAAATTGATTGATTAGTTAAGGTTGAGTTAGGAATTAGATGGTTGAGTTAGCAAAATAGATTGCTTAGTTAGCAATCCATGATTTCATCAATCAAAAAGTGGGTGAGAAATATTAATTAATTTAACTAATTCATTCATTCCAATTTGATTTTTATTTTGATTTTTTCCAATTTGAATAGTTTGATTTGGTTTGATTTAATTATTCAAATTTTGGAGGGAAATGTGATAATTAAATTATTATGATTTAATGATTCAATTAATTTTGAGGAATAAGATGAATTAGTGATGTAATAAAATAATCGATGTCGTTTGACTAATTAGGATGAAATAAGATAAGATTAAGAATTTAATAAATAAATGAAATTTATTTAATTGGTTGAAATGATGAAAGGTGAATTAATCAAATAATGTTGTATCATTTGATTAATAGAGGAAATAGTGTTTTGAATGTCATTCAATGTTATTTGATGTGTTATGAGATGTCATGGGATGATTCAAGATGTTCAAGTTAATTAAGAGATATTATGAGTTGATTCAGAGTTGTTCCAAGTCATTTCGGGATTGTTCAGAAACATTCCAAGTTGATTCAAAGTTGTTTTGAGTCGTTTCAAGGTCATTTTGAGACATTTTGAGTTGATTCAAAGTTGTTCCAAGAAGTTCTAAGTTGATTCAGAGTTGTTCCGTGTCATTTCAGGGTCATTTCAAGACATTTCAAGTTGATTTATAGTTGTTCTAAGTTATTTTGGGGTCATTTAGAGATGTTTTGAGTTGATTCAAAGTTGTTCTAAGTCATTTCAAGCTCGTTCTAAGACGTTATGAGTTGATTCAGAGTTATTTCGAGTCATTTTGGGGTCATTCTGAGACATTCCGAGTTGTTCTGAATTTGTGATAAGTGTTAAGTCAATTTTCAATGTCTACATTTTGCCCCTCTTTGATACAAAGTACTGGTTGCTTTGTTTCAAAGATTTTTTTTAAGATCAAATGTTTTATGAAAAAAACTTATGCCCCACTATGCCCCAATGTTTCATGGAATGATGGTAAGACTCTATGTTGCCCCCTTGAGAGGTTGTCCAAAAATTTTGAGTTTGAGGTCAGGCTCACAACCCAAATGGAAAATTTATCTATATAAAAACTGAAAACCACCTACACCATTGCAAATATTGTGAAATTATACCCCATTTAAAAAAAGAAACCACTAAAAAATACTTTCGTATGACCAAGATATGGTCGTTTGAAGATAGGTTAAAAAGTGTCCTGATCAATAGCGAAGTTTTATGATTTCTGAGCATTTGCCTTATTTTGCTTGTCTTTGCATGTTGAGAATCCACGCCTTTTCTGATCAAGATCTTCACCTTTGTTTCTGAGCATTTGCTTTAAAGCTCACCTTTGTTCTAAAATATTTCCTTTGATTGTTTGAGGTCTTGAAAGGTCGCCTTTGACATATTTCCATGCCTTTGCCATGTTTCCATTCCCTTGTTTCCTCTCCTTTGCTTGAAAAGCTCACTTTTGCTTGGTGTTTTATGAGCATTTTCTCAAAATCCTTGCATTTGACTTTTCCTATTGCATTGGACTATAGCATTTGCTCAGAACCTTGGCATGTGTTTGTTTTTCATCATGTTTTACGTCATTATGTGTTAGTTACTTGTCTAGAGTGAAACCCTAATATCATGAGTTGAAATAATCGCAGGTGGTCATCCTGTTAGACACCTAGATCCAAATGGTGGTCCACAGCCTGGTCTATAGAGTGTTTCCTTTTTGTTGGGAAGTGTACTTGATCTTTTTTATGTTGTTGTTCAAAGATATAATGTAGACATGATTTTTTGTATATATATTCATTGGCCCAGTCAAGGCCTCATATATATGTTATGATGTTGTTTATCCTATCACACTTGTTTCACTAATGATGACGTACTGCCATTTTTTCTGATAATATATATGAGATATACCTCCTTCGATTCATCCTCATTTATGGCTAGATGTGATGATGGTATATGATGATTATGTGGTGTTGATATATGATGGATCTATGCCCCATACATGATACATGATGTTTTAATTGCTTATTATCATCATGATATGTACTGGAAACATTATGGATATAGGATGGATGTTAGTTAGAAGAAATATTTGATGATAGATAGAAATTTGATGTTGTTAGTAGTTGATGATGTTACTTTTTCTTTACTTGGAGGATTTACATTTTGAACAATCCTGTTTGATGTAGCATACATATACGATGCACCAGAGTATTAATGACCAAGGTGACTTTGTATCTATTTCATGGAATTTGACTTTACAAACAAAGAGTATTCTTGTTCATACCAGACATACAAAAACTTTGTTTAAAGTATATAGTTGGGTTGTGTTAGAAATTTTTGGACCAGTCCTCTAATTATGTTAGGTATAAATTTTTCTCTTTTTTTTTGGTCCCAGTTATAGTGAAAAAATGTGGATGATGATTCATGACATGGCTAGTTGTAGTGTTGGTAACAATTTCATCATAAAGACTCTTTGTGCTCTCTATGTTGATGATTGCATTGGATAAAGTTGCCCCCGATATTAGAGAGGTATCACTGATATGTTTAGATCACTTACTTGCCAAATAACCAATACTTTGATGCTTAGGATTTCCAATAATCTACATTGGTTTTAGGATACCTTGTTCATTTAGGCCTAATCCTTCATCTTGATAATCCGTCTGTTGAAATTTTTTATTTTCCATAAGATATGTTTTACCCTAGAAACTAGGTGCTAATCCTTCTCTACTTTGTTGTGGATCTTCAAATGTGATAACTTCTCTACTAATAGGATCCTTCATATGAGGGATGACTTCTTGATTGATATTTTCAACTTGATCTTGTGAAATATCATAATTCGATGACCCTTCAAAATATATCAATGCTCCTTTGACTGGTGTATACCCACTGTTTTGTTGCTCAGGATTTTCCATTATCCTTGTTGATTTTAGGATATTGTGCTCCATATTTTCATGATCGATGTCTTCAACCTACTTGGAGGATGTTTCTAATTTCAATTCTCCTTCTTGATCACTTTCTAATAGGTCTATAGATTCTGCTATATCTTGATCATGTGTACAAATGTGAAGAGTAGGTGACTCTTGTTCCATGGTAATGATATCAAGCGTATGCAACTCTTGTTCTGGAGGAAGATCATCTACATGTCCATTAGGAGTAAGTATCTCATGGGTAGATGTATGTATTATTGGCATATGGATGTGTTCTTTTGGAAAGCCTTGGATGTCTTGGAAGATATCTACCAAGTCATTGTAATATTTTGATGGTAAGGTTTCTTGATCTTGACATTGTATGGTATTATCTTTGACATGCTTTGGTTCACATTCTTGACATGGATCAATTTCAAAGAAAGGATTTCCTATAAAAAATCCTTGGATTTACTCAAATTGTGGGCTTATGGGTGAAAGCTTTTGGCTTATCTTTTCTTCATTGGGTATAAGTGTTGGATTAAGAGTCTCTTGATCCTCAATATGTATTGCCATGATGTTGGATGATGTCAATATATATTGGATTGAATCATTTATAGACTCGAGTGATTGATTTTGATCATGTTTGGGATTAAATTCTTGATGTATGTCCTCTTGCTCATTAGATGATGTAGACACATTGTCAATGTGATCAGTGATAGATATCTCTTTATTGTTGCTTTCAACTTTTGAGGTTGAGAGATTTTCCACGTTGTCATTGGTAGATGGCCATTGAATAGTTATTTCTCCTTGATCAATGAGGTCTTGGATGAGGTTTTTTAGTGTAGCACATCTGTTTGTTGTGTGACCTTTGATTTTTTGGAACTCACATTATTAATACTTGTAATACCAAGGGAGTTTAAAGCTTGGTTAACCATAAATTGGACTGTTGTTGATCTTGATAAGTTCCTATTGTACTAGTTCATGCATGATTACCTCTAAAGTTTCTCCCAAAGGGGTGAATTTTCTTTCTCATTGGTAATCTATCCTCTATGGTTTTTCTTGATTGTTTTTCACTTGATTTTTCTAAATTCCTTGATATGACAATTGAGGTATGTTTTGATATTGCATTTGATGTTCACCTTGGTTTTGTGAAACTTCTCGATATTGTGGATATTGGGAGTGTTGTTGATGTGGATATTGAGGTGTCTGTGGAATGCTATATTTTTCTATGGATATGCAATGTCCCAACCTTGAATAAGGCATTGATGATATGTTTTATTTCATTTTCATTTAATTTCCTCAAGATCTCTTTCAATTTTATCTAGGGAAATTTGATGTTTTTGATTTATTCCTTGATCATGATTTTGAAATACCTAATGTTGTTGCCCTTGATAAGAGTAATTTGGGTAATAGATTGACATGTTTTGTGGATGTTTTGATACTCAATTCCCTATCATAAGGTCACTTGATTTATATCCTTATCAGTCTATTTCATTGTTTGTGGTGTTTGTTGGTGGGATGCTATCACTTCTTTTGTTGGCTTCCATGTTCTCTCTATGTTGTGATCTTGTGGTTGTCATAAACAATTTGGATCTCAAGGTAGAAAAAATGGTGCTAGACCTCTAAAGTTTTCAAATCCAATTTTGACCTAAATAAGAGGGTAGATTTAGGTATGTGAATTTTGTTTTCCTCTCTAGAGGAGTTCATTATCATGGAAAAGACCTGGGTTTTGACTAAAAAAGAATATGTATAAATCTAGATCATTCCTGGAAGCACATCTATAAAAGTTTGCCACCAATTTTTTTATGTTTTTATGTAGTGTTGCAAGGTGTTTCTTGAGAGCTTTTGGTTTAAGATGCCTAAGTCAAGAATAATGACCTATAGTATTTACTTTGGGGATCCTAACTCTGTGTGAGATCATGGATGAATAAGGATGTTTATTGCCAAGCGGGGGGTGGTAATATGGGTCTCTCAGCTGCTATGTTTGTTTTCTCTTCTTCTACATCTAAGATGATGGATGCAATGAGAAATTCGTGGGGTTTTTCATTTTTCTCAAAAATGAATGTTCTCAAATTACTAATGATGTTGGTTTGGGTACCTTCAATGTGTATGTTACCTGGCTGAAAGATTGGTGTGGTTAGCCTAGTTGTTGAATGGGAGTTGTGGGTTGCCAAATGGTCATAAGGTATGTTGTATGGTGGTTTATGGTGTTCAATACCTTATCGCAAGGTCATTCACTACCTATTTCCAAGCAGGAGGTAGTAATATGGGTCTTCCAACTGCTATGTTTTCCTTTTCCTCTTCTTTGTTTAAGATGATGGATGCAGTGAGAAATTGGTAAGGTGTTTCATTTTATTCAAAAATGAACATTCTCAAACTGTTGATGATGTCAGTTTGGGCACTTTCAATGTGCATAAGGCTAGGTTGGATAATAGGTGTTACAAGGCTTGGTTGTTGAACGAGAGTTGTAGGTCACCAAATGGTCATAAGTGTTGGAAATATATGCCTCAATCCCATAGGATGAAACCTCTAAGAGAGCCAAGTCGGTGTGACATGATTTGTGTCTGGCCGACTAGCAGTTGAAACCTTGGTGAACAATTCTGGTCGATGTGACCTTGCTTCAGTCATGCCGAATGTATCTATTGCTATGACATTATGATCACTGTGAAAATTTATATCTCACTCCACTTGAGTTGATCTCTTGTCGACGAGTCAGTGTCAAGTGGTGGTCGAGGAGACTCATGGAGATTGGAGTCTTCGGGGTAACATGGAGGCTTCCCTATGAACTCTCAGCGATGAAGGAAAGTCTCACTGACAGTATACACTTAGAGTAACATATGGTGCCTCGATATCAAGTCTTACCGATATGAATATCTCTGGCCAATAGGCCACTCTTATTGGATATCGAGGAGACTTTGGGCGACAAGCGGAGGCATCGGGGTAACACTAAGGGTTCACTAAGAACTCTTAGTGATGGGGAGAATTCTTGCCGAATGTTGTTTGGTGTTTGGTATAACATAAAGGCTCGGTATGATCTCTCAGTGATAGTGATAAGTCTTGGCAATAGATGAATACTTCGGGATAACTTGTGAACCTCGGTATGATCTCTTGGTGAAAGCGATAAGTCTTGCCAAATGTTGAGCATTTTGGTATAACATAAAGGCTCGGTATGATCTCTCAATGAAAGTGATAAGTCTTGGTGATAGCGATACAAGTGATGATCATCAGTATGAGGTCTTGGAGACATGGAGAAGTCTTAGCATTAGCTCTTTGGACTCGGTGTAACATCTTGCCGATAGTATGGACTGTTGGCAATATCGAATGCTGACTTCATGGCATCGGGGAGACACGGTTAGTGTCTCACCGACATGCCAACACAGGGTGAATGCCTTTGACCAAGTGAAGACTATCCTATGTGGCTTGTATTCAACCAATCAGAGGAGCCGAATGGGAACTGCTAGCAGTTAGACTATTGCAGCCATTACTGAGAGGAAGCTCGACAGACATGGACGTCATGGTTATACTATGAGATTGAAGATTGTGATTGGTTGGATAGTTTGAAGGATTGGTGTGTAGTTGTATGATCAGTGGATGAATTTGAGTTTGAGAGCATTGTAATATAAATGTTCTGTACGAGGTTGATCATTGTGAAAGTTGTTGTAATTTGACATCAGAAAGATAAGTCTGATCTCTGTATGTAATCTCCATTACTGTAATACAAAGTGACTTCTCTTGGTGTGGTGGGTTTTTTTCTTGTAAGGGTTTTCCCACGTAAATCTGGTGTTCATATGTGTATGTCTAATTCTCTATTTCTGTTATCTCTTTCAAGTGCATCTTATTTGGACTGTAATTGTAAAATTTAAAAGTATCTCTGCATTCTTCCCTGAGGTTTTGACATTAGGAGAGTTGCTTCCAAACTTAACTTTCCTTACAAGTGGTATCAGAGCCTAGCCAGTTGTGTTATCCTTGTGGGTACGTTGGGTTTTTTGAGTCAATTTTTATTCAGTGGGAGTCTTGTAGAGGTTTGTCAAATTTGAATTACAGATTGAGATGGCTAGCATGTCAGGAAAGATTGAAATAGAGAAATTCAATGGCAACAATTTTGAGTTGTGGAAACTTAAAATGGAAGATCTGTTGGTTGATCATGATCTTTGGATTGTTGTGTCTAGAACTAAGCCTGCAGGCATGAAGCAAGAGGATTGGGACCTTGCAGATAGAAAGTCTAAGGGGCTGATAAGGCTCTGTTTGGAAGACTCTGTTCTTCTGAATATGCATGAAGAGAAGACTAAATCTTCCTTGTGGAAGAGACTGGCATCTATTTATCAGGGGAAGTCCTCGGTGAATAAATTGTTCTTGAGGAAGAAGCTATACACTTTGAGAATGCAGGAAGGAGGATCTATTGCTGATCATTTGAATGCTTTCAACATGTTGATTGCACAATTAACATCTATTGGTGTGAAGATTGATGAAGAGGATCATTGTATGCTGATATTGTGTTCTTTGCCAGATTCTTGGGATCACCTAGTGATGGCTATTGGGAGTACAACATCCAGTTTCAAGATGGAAGATGTTGTTGCTTCTTTGTTATTAGAAGAGATGAGAAGGAAATCTTCTGAGATGGCAAAGGAGGCTCTCGCTATTAGAGGAAGATCGAAAGATAAAGGCAAGAAGAAGGACAAGAAGTCCAAATTGAAATTAGAGGGGAGATCAAAGTCTCCTGGCAAGAAGTCCAAGGTGAAGTGCTGGAATTGTGGGCAACTTGGTCATGTATGAAAGGATTGTAAAGAGGAGAAGAAGAAGAAGAAGTATTCTTCCAACAATTATTCTTCTCAGAGTGACGCAGACGCCTTCATTGTAGCCTTGGCTACGTAGGCATCAGATGATGTTTCGCTGATTGATTCTAAAGCATCTTTCCACATGACATCTCATAGAGATTGGTTCATGAAATATGAAAAATACAATGGTGGAAAGGTGTATTTGGCAAGTGATTCTTCATTGGAAATAGTTGGCCGTGGAAGAGTCAGAATTCAATTCCTTGATGGAAGAGTGAAGGGAATTAATAATGTAATGCATATACCAGGTCTAGTTCGAAACTTACTTTTTGTTAGTATGCTGAGTGATATTGGAGTGCAAGTCACATTCTCTAGAAATGGCTGCAAGATGACTAGAGGCTCTATGGTGCTAGCAAGAGGTGCTCATGTTGGTACCTTGTACAAGCTAGATGCACATGTTCAATATAATAGTGTCTCTGAAAAGTCACAGAAAGCTACTCATGGAGGAAAAGAGGGAAATGTTCCTAATTGTGTAAACTCTATGGAAGTTAAACTTCCAGTAGAAAAGACTATGCTCTGGCATCATAGGCTAGGCCACACTGGTGAGAAAGGTTTAAAAAACTTGAAGAATAAAAACCTGGTTGAGGGGCTCAAAGATTGTAACCTCAAATTTGAATTCTATGAACATTGTATATATGGAAAACAACACCATGTTTCATTTTATTCCAATCCTCACAAATCTTCTGGTTTGCTTGATTACATTCATTCTGATGTTTTTGGTCTAGTGAATGTTCCTTATTTGTCTAAGTCAAGGTATTATGTATCGTTCATTGATGATTATTCGAGAAGAACATTTGTTTATTTTTTGAAAATTAAATCAGAAGTGTTCAGTCGGTTTAAGGAATTTAAGAACCTTGTAGAAAATCAGACTGGAAGAAAAATAAAATGTTTAAGGACTAATAATGGCGGTCAAATTTTGTTCTAATGATTTTGAGAGGTATTGTAAAGACCATGGGATTAAAAGAAAAAAAGACTCCACCTTATACTCCACAACAAAATGGAGTTGCAGAAAGGTTCAATAGGATAGTGATTGAGAGAGCACGAAGTACGTTGAGTAGTGTTGGCTTGGAGGAGAAGTTCTTGGCTGAGGCAGTTGTTACAACATGTTACTTGATAAATCGTTCTCCAAATTCTGCTCTTGTTGAGAAAACACCTTTGGAAGCGTGGTTTGGTAAGAATCCCTCTTTAAGACATATTTGTGTTTTTGGTTGTGAGGCATATGCTCATGTGCCATATGAGAAAAGATCTAAGTTGGAGAACAAGGCTATTAAATGTATTTTTATTAGCTATAGTGCTGGCATAAAAGGATACAAGCTTTGGAATCCTGATACAGAGAAGGTTCTGTATAGTAGAAGTGTAATCTTTCATGAGCTAAAGCCTTCTACCTTGGATCTACAGTCAGAGACAAAGTCAGAAAATAATAAGGATGTAGTTGAAATTCCTCTGACACCAGATAAAGAGGAATTGAAAATTCAAAATGTACCCAAAACTGAGGAGAGCTCAAGTAGTTTTGAGAGTTCTGATGAAGAAGAACAACCTTAGCCTCAGCAAGTGAGGATATCAACTCATGAAAGAAAGCAACTTGATAGGTATGGGTTCTCTTTGATAGATTTTATTTGTGCCTATGCTTTAATTTCTAGCACATATGAGCCTAGAACTGTGAAAGATGCATTTAGAATGTCTGATTCAAACTCTTGGTTGGAAGCCATGAATGAAGAAATGGCATCATTAGAAAAGAATGACACTTGGAGTTTGGTGCCCTTGCCTAAAGGCATAAAAGTTGTTGGCTGCAAATGGGTATTTAAAAAGAAGATTGGTCTGGATGGTAGTGTAGAAGTGTGGAAAAATATAAGGTGAGGTTGGTTGCGAAGGGTTATTCCCAGGTAGAGGGAATTGATTATGGGGAAATTTTTTCTCTTGTAGCTAAGCCATCTATCAGATTTATTTTGTCACTTGTAGCGCGATGACTTAGAGGTTGAAACAGATGGATGTGAAGACAACATTTCTTCATGGTGATCTTGAAGAAGAGATTTATATGTCCCACCGAGCACTTTGTGGAGAAAGGCAAAGAGAAATTGGTTTGCAAGTTAAAAAGTCTCTCAGATGGGTTAAAGCCTCCTAGAATGTGGTACCAAAAGTTTGATACTTTTGTATTGTCTTTGGGATTTGTAAGATCAAAATTTGATCATTGTGTGTATTACAAAGCTGAAAGTGATCAAGTTCTTATTATTGCTCTCTATGTTGATGATATGTTGTTCATAGGCAATAGTAAGTTGATGATTTTTGATCTTAAGTCTTAGTTGTCTGCTAAGTTTGAAATGAAAGATCTTGGTGCAACAAGGTATATTCTGGGGATGGAAATAACTAGGGATAGGAAGGATAGAAAACTTTGGCTCAGTCAGAGTAAGTATATTAAGACTGTTCTAGAGAGATTTTGTATGAATGATTGCAAGCAACTAGTTGTTCCAGTTTTGCAGGGAATGAAGCTATCTATTGAAGACTGTTCAAAATCTCCTACTGAGATGGAGGGCATGACCAATGTACCCTATGCTAGTGTGGTTGGCAGTCTTATGTATGCAATGGTCTGTTAAAGGCCAGATATTTCCCAAGCAGTGGGAGTACTTAGTCGGTTTATGGCTAATCTTGGAAGGACACATTGGGATGCTGTGAAAAGAGTATTCACATATTTGAAGAGAACTTTAGAATATGCTTTGTGTTACCATGGGAACTTGGTTGAATCATAGAGGACTCTCAGCATTCGATGCTATGTGGATTCCAATTGGGTAGGGGACATTGACATCGAAAGATCCACCAGTGGAAATAATTTCATGTTGAATGGTGGTGCAGTGAGTTGGATGAGTAAGCGACAGGCTATAGTCACTTTGTCCACTACAGAGGCTGAATACATGACAACTACACATGCTTGTAAAGAAGTAGTTTGGTTAAAATGTTTGTGTTCTAACATTGGTTTTGATGCAGGGAAAATAAAAATTTATTGTGACAATCAGAGTGCTATCTGTTTGGCAAAGAATCCTACTTTCCATGCCAAGACGAAACATATAGATGTACAATATCACTTTGTACGAGATATGGTGGAGGATGGAAAGGTTTCATTAGAAAAAGTGGATACTCTAGAGATGTTGCAGATGCATTTATGAAGCCAGTGAGCATAGAAAAGTTTAGGTGGTGTGCCATTCGATGGGCCTCAGTGCCCATGAATTTTAGTAGTTTCATTGTGCTCTGGAGGTACCTGTGTGATCTTCATCAAGTGGGAGATTGTTGGAAATAAATGCCTCAATCCCACAGGCTGAAACCTCTAAGAGAGCCAAGTCGGTGTGACATGATTTGTGTTTGGCCGACTAGCAGTTGAAACCTTGGTGAACAATTCTGGTCGCTGTGACCTTGCTTCAGTCATGCCAAATGTATCTATCATTGTGACATTATGATCTCTATGACAATTTATATCTCACTCCGCCTGAGTTGATCTCTTGCCGATGGGTTAGTGTCAAGTGGTGGTCAGGGAGACTCATGGTGATTGGAGTCTTTGGGGTAACATGGAGGCTTCGCTATGAACTCTCAGCAATGAAGGAAAGTCTTGCCGATAGTATACACTCAAAGTAACATATGGTGGCTCAATATGAAGTCTTACCGATATGAATATCTTTGGCCGACATGCCACTCTTATTAGATATCAGGGAGACTCTGGGCAACAAGTGGAGGCATCGGGGTAACACTAAGGGTTCGCTAAGAACTCTTAGTGATGGGGAGAAGTCTTGCTAACTATTGTTTGGTGTTCGGTATAACATAAAGGCTCGGTATGATCTCTCAGCGATAGCGATAAGTCTTGGCGACAGATGAATACTTCAGGATAACTTGTGAACCTCGGTATGATCTCCTGGAGAAAGCGATAAGTCTTGCCAACTGTTGAACATTTTGATATAACATAAAGGCTCGGTATGATCTCTCAGTGAAAGTGATAAGTCTTGGCGATAGCGATACAAGTGATGATCATCGGTATGAGGTCTTGGCGACATGGTGAAGTCTTAGCGATAGCTCTCTGGACTTGGTGTAACAGCTTGCTGATAGTATGGACTCTTGGTGATATCAAATGCTGACTTCGTGGCATTGGGGAGACACGGTTAGTGTCTCATCGACATGCCAACACAGGGTGAATGCCTTTGACCAAGTGAAGACTATCCTATGTGGCTTGTATTCAACCAATCAGAGGAGCTGAATGGGAACCGCTAGTAGTTGGACTGTTGTGGCCGTTACTGAGAGGAAGCTTGACAGACAGGGGCGTCATGGTTATACTCTAATATTGAATATTGTGATCAGTTGGATATTTTGAAGGATTGGTGTGTGGTTGTATGATCAGTGGATGAATTCAAGTCTGAGAGCATTGTAATGTAAATGTTCTGTACGAGGTTGATCATTATGAAAGTTGTTGTAATTTGACATCAGAAAGATAAGTCTGATCTCTATATGTAATCTCCATTACTATAATACAAAGTGACTTCTCTTGGTGTGGTGGGTTTTTCTCCCGTAAGGGTTTTCCAACGTAAATCTGGTGTTCATATGTGTATGTCTAATTCTTTTTTTCTGTTATCTCTTTCAAGTGCATCTTATTTGGACTGTAATTGTAAAATTTAAAAGTATCTCTGCATTCTTCCTTGAGGTTTTGATATTAGGAGAGTTTCTTCCACACTTAACTTTCCTTACAATAAGGTGTGGTGGTATGGGGTGGTTTGTTATGAAACTCAAAAACTCTAAATTTTGAGTGTTGTTTTAGAATGTGGCTACTTTTTGGAAATTAAAATGTTGAAGAAATATGTTCGATATTCCATTTCTTGGTCTAGAGGATATGTTGTGGGAAAGATACTCAAACTATTTGTGAGTTACAAGTAATTGTTTATATCATAGAATTTTTGAGTGGGGGAATGATCCTAATGTTTTTTTGGATTTTTATTTTAAGTAAGTAGTATGGGAATAATGAGTGATAGAATTTGTGACCAATTTGGTTTTCCAAGTATCTTGTTCAAGTAAATAACCTTATAAGCAACTTTAGTTTGTTTTTCTCCTAAGTGTTTAGCAAGAATATTGTGAGTTAGAATGGCAATTTGTAACCTCTTTTTGTTTGATTCCTTTGTGTTCCTTGGTATGGAAAATGATACAATAACACTGGACTAACTCACAAGCATGGAATTTATGTGTACTGAATGTCTATAACTTGAGTTGTGAAATCACAACACGCAAGCCATAGTTACCAAAGTGTTTACTTTGATCAATGTAACCTGAAAATAAAATCAAAATGTTTAGAAACCTTTAAGGATAAATACTTTCAAGGAGTGCAAACATAAGGCCTTTTTTGCAAGTATACACTAAGCCAAATGGTTTGTGGTTTGACCATATTGTTCAATGTTTGTTTTGATGTGTTCTGTTTCTTTAAATCAAACATAGAATTTGACGTCACAATTATCTTTGAATGTAATTGGATAAGTTTAACATTATCAAAAAATTACAACCCTAGTGAAGAGAAACCATCCTCTTAGGTGGGCCTGCCTCATGCTCTGAAGAGATGATTTTAAATGCAAGTTATGGCACAGGCTGCCTGTGATCCCACAATAGTGGTTTACAATTTTTGGCCAAACTGGACACTGAAATATTTTTTTGTAACTAAATCTTCACTTTCAGACACCTATAGAGACTAAACCATGAGGAATTTGAAGATGATGCAAAATAGAGTTTTATGAAATTTTGTCTATAGATTCTAAATATATTTTTTTCAAAATATTTGGAATCAGGTTGCACTTCTTTTTCCATATCCCTCGAATTTTTTTTTTTCTTCAGAAAACAACATTTTTAAAAAGTGATGCTCACTGTATAACACATAACTTTTTTTCCATGAAGGATAAAATTATGATTCTTTTGAATTTAGATTCGTAACTCTGATATCTAGTGCTTCCACTTGGTTAGATAGTTTTTTATTGAATATTTTTTCTTTAATCAAGTTTCAAAGTCAAACCAATTATAATTCAGACATAGCCATTATAACGTGTAACTTATTTTGTATGTATCCAAATTCAATTTTTTTCTCTTTGTTGGATCAAGGACTTCAATATATAGTGCACTCATATTTTTAAGATTTCTTTTTGGATAATCTGCTATTTTTCCACATGTGAAGAACAAAGAGCTTGATTTTCGGTGAAAAACCTACATTCACGAGAAATAAAAAATAAATATAATAATAAAATAAAATTTATTTAAAATTATACTTTTTGGGAAGCTTATAATAAGGACTACATACTTACAAAAAATAAAATTTAAATGAATTCATTTGATCCCCCAAAAAGTAAATCAAAACTGGGTTTTTATTAGCATTTTGATAGGTGTAAAGGAGACTCCATTATAGGTATGGTTTAAAACTATCGGGGTTCTATCCAAGGGGGTTTGATCTAAGGTAGTTTGATCAAACCCTCTTCAATTGGAATGCTTTAAATGGAACTTTTTAAGGCTTAAATCATTATATTTTCTAAAAATATGTGATTTCAGCAAAAAATTGTTCCTCCCAGAAATTGTAAAGCAGCTTTGTCCATAGTCGGACTTGGCAAGTAACTTCTCAGAAGTAAATTATGATGCACCACTTTTAGAGAATGTTTTGGATAAAAAGGGTGGCTTCTAAAACAATTGGATCTTAGTCATGTTCTGGGGATATTATTTTTAGAAACCTACACATGCGGTGTTTTGTTCAATTAAGAACCTTCTAGCCCTTTCAGGTTTTTATGCATCACAAGGATATTGAGGAAGAACATGTCAGTGTAGGACATCAACAGTCGGTGAGTGATGAAATTTCCTCACACTCACAAAAGATTTATATAGTAGTCCAGAACAAAAGTACCGCTTGGGTCACCTATAAGTTCTCCAGCGCAGGATGTGTCTCAATAGGCAGGCCCTTAAGAAGGTAAAAATTTAAAATAAATGCGAAGCTCAAAATTTTTCTTCACTCACCCAAGATCACCAAAATGGTGTGAGGGGAGAATACAAATAACTTTAGCCTACCAATCAATGCATGCACAAAATAAAATTCATCACAAATTGATTCATTTTAAACACCTCAAACGGTGTTATCCCTAAGAATATGTGAGTAAACTAAAATGTTCTATTTATCTTTACACCAATTGAAGTGTTCAAGACATCAAGAAATTAAGATAGCAATGGTGTGAAAACATTTTGTTCATTTTAAGCCTCAAAGTTGAAGTGTTTCTAAGAAAATCAGGCCTTTTCATTAATGGTCAACAAAATGTAAATTGAACTTTTTTCAATAAATTGAAAGACATTTACACTCTTTTTATGCACCAAATTTAAAGGTTCCTAACTATGAAAACATGAAATGTGTTCATTTTTAGAGCCCAAATTTGAAGTGTTTTATGTTCTTTTTATGAGCACCAAAAAGGAAATTCCTACTTTAGAAAGCTTCAAAAAGGTTTATTTTAACAACACCAAATTAAGTGTGAGTTGTTTTGTTGAATTTTAAGCACCCAAAATGAAGTTCCTACTTTAGAAAGCTTTAAAATGTTCATTTAAGATAGCACCAAAATCAAAATATGAGAGTTTTTTTGTTCAATTTTAAGCACCAAAATGAAGATTCCTACCTTAGAAAGCTTTAAAAATGTTCATTTTAGATAGCACCAAAATTAGAATGTGAGAGTTTTTTTGTTCAATTTTAAGCACCAAAATGAAGATTCGTAAGTTAATAAAAATGCTTGTAGATCTAAAAATAACTTGGATTGATCATCTTCCCTGCATAAAACCCATTAGTTCCTACAAAACAAGCAAACATTAGCAAGTTCATTATAATAGTGTAGGATTCGTACACTTGTTTTCTAGTGCAAATGCTCAGAAAAGGATCAAAAGATCAGAATTTCTAACAAAAGCTCAAACTTTTCATACAGTGCAAACTCAAAAAAAAACAATAGCATGGTTTTTAGAGAAAAAGAGAAATTCTAATGGAAAAGGTACTGATCTTTTGGAAAAAGCTAAAAAAAAATTCCAATCAAAAGCGAGCTTTTGTTGGGCAATCCATGAGATGTCTCTGAAAGCTCTCCACACCCTGTAACTTGCAACTTAGCTCAAATAAATGTTAGTGAGGAAGACCTAGGTCCCATAGGGCATTCTAGAATGTGTGAGGGGGAAGGAATCCATCAAGAAAATGATACGAAATCAAGATCAAAGTGCAAGATTGAAATCAGAAAACTAATCTAATTCAAAAACACTTAATCTATCCTATTCCATCACTCATGAAATGTACAAATCTAAGCTATTTGAATGAAATGAGACCCTAAGATTAACAAAACGAATTCAAATAAAAAAATAAGAGATTACCATCCCTTGTTGGAGTGTATTTGCATGATGTTGGGTTGTTCGTATCACTGCAAAGCCTCCATTGCTTACGTGCAAAAGCTTGATGATCAATGGTTGGTTGAATGAATGATGCAACCCTCTTAATCGTGATCTTAACAGTACTTCGTTGCATAAGGTAAGTTGAGATTATCATCATAATTTGTGAAAAGAAAGACTTGTTAAATAGAAAAAGCAATTTGGAATCGACAGTCAAGACCGCATTGGAGAATATCCAAATCAATGGTCAAAATGAGTTGAGAGGATTTAGACATGAGGATATTGTGCAAATTTGATTGCATAATTAGGGTGATTGAAGAATAGATTGCCTAGTTAGGATTTTGATTGCTTAGTTAGCAAATTGATTGATTAGTTAAGGTTGATTTAGGAATTAGATGGTTGAGTTAGCAAAATAGATTGCTTAGTTATCAATCCATGATTTCCTCAATCAAAAAGTGGGTGAGGAATATTAATTAATTAAATTAATTCATTCATTCCAATTTGATTTTGATTTTGATTTTTTCCAATTTGAATAGTTTGATTTGATTTGATTTGATTTAATTATTCAAATATTGGAGTGAAATGTGATAATTAAATTATTATGATTTAATAATTCAATTAATTTTGAGGAATAAGATGATTATGTAACATAATCAAATAATCAATGTCGTTTGACTAATCAGGATGAAATAAGATAAGATTAGGACATTATTAAATAAATGAGATTTATTTATTTGGTTGAAATAATGAAAGGTGAATTAATCAAATAATGTTGTATTGATCATTTGATTAATAGAGGAAATAGGGTTTTGAATGTTGTTTGATGCATTATGAGATGTTGTGGGATGATTTCAAGATGATTTTAAGATGTTTGAGTTAATTTAGAGATATTCTTAGTTGATTCAAAGTTGTTTCGAACGAGTCATTTTGGGATTGTTTTGAGACGTTCCGAGTTGATTTAGAGTTGTTCCAAGTCATTTTGGGGTCATTTCGAGACTTTTTGAGTTGATTCAGAGTTGTTTAGAATCATTGTGGGGTCGTTCTGAGATGTTTCAAGTTGATTTAGAGTTGTTCCAAGTCATTTTTTGGGTCGTTCTAAGAGGTTGTGAGTTGATTCAAAGTTCTTCCGAGTCATTTAAGGGTCGTTCTGAGATGTTCCAAGTTGATTCAGAGTTGTTTTGAGTCATTTAGGGTTCGTTCCAAGATGTTTTGAGTTGATTCAGAGTTATTTTGAGACATTTCGGGGTCGTTCTAAGACGTTCCAAGTCGTTCTGAATTTGTGATAAGTGTTAAGTCAATTTTACATGTCGACAATACCTAATGATCCTAATTATGAAATTTAACACTTGAATCTTCAATTTAAAGCATAACACTAAGATAATCCACAACTTCCCTTCAAATTTACGAAGTCTAAATTATTATAAACATGTATGAAAAATGTTGCAAGTTGTCGTTTTGACAAAAATAGTGACAAAAATGACTGAACATGGGCTTTGAGAGAAAGATTAAAATAAAAAATGCACTCATTCATGACATGTAAAGGTTGAATCTGATAGATGAAACATAGGAGTAACAAAAACAATGAACCTCTGGAAGATTTGAGAAGAGGAAAATGTTATGCACCTATTACAAAATGTTGTTTCTAGAAGTTATCTTGGGACTCATTTTCCTATAGGATCATGAGTCCTTTCTACAAGAGTTAAAATATGATTTCATGATCCTCAGGCCTTGGGTCTACACTTTTGATTCCCCCAAGTTCCACTATTGGATAGCTAGAAATGAATTTAGGATTTGAGTTTGGATCCTCCAAAAATGGAATTAGTTGGCAAGATGGTAGAGATAGGATTTACTTTAGGTTTCTTTCCACTTTACAAAGGTTCCACCCAAGGATAACCCTCGAGATTTCAATGCAAAGGAGATTGGAAGCTAACAATACCTGGTTGACCTAGGGGATAAATATGATAAAAGGAGTTCACCACCAAGTGTAAACTTGGAAAAGACAAAATGTTGGAAAACATAGTGTGATATGAAAAATAATTATAAATGATCTAGAAATGCAAACAAAACAAAACAAAAAGTTGTGAAACAAAATGTGTTCACTTATAAACTTGCTAGGGATGGAATGGAACTCTAAAATCCTAAAAATGTTGATTTTTAGGCTAGCAAGACTCATTTCACATTCTAGGCTAATTAGTCCCAGATCTGGAAAATTGTACCAGAGAAAGTTTTGAGAAAATGGGTATCCAAATCTACAAAAATCTCTAGAAACACCTATATTGGGACTCATTCACCACTCTTGGTGAATGAGTCTAGTTTGACTTTTCTGGAAATTCAAAGTCTAGATTTTCTCCTCTCTGTCTGCTCAATCTGTTCCTCCATGTGTCTGAATTTGAAACCCTAATTTTTGGGGCTGTAAGTGACTCTATGTGAATATTTCAACCTTTCCAATAGGGAGATGACTCCAACAAGTTTGAAACCTAATTTTAATGATCTCCAAGCCTTCAAAGCACCTAGATCTACAATCACACAAAGAGAGATAGAAAATATTGATTGTTAGGAATAGGGGTTTGCCTTGGTCAAACCCCTTTTAGGTAATTAAACCAAAATGATCAGATAAGATAATGAATCATAAACATGAATTAATGTAATTTGAACCTTTCCATGATGATGGATCTTGAATTAATGCAACAATTCATGAAGAAATTTTCCTTTGAATGTCTTAGAAATGATCTTGAATGCTTGATTCTTGCTTGCTTGAATTGATAACATGTAGAATTATGTTACTTGGATGAAATAAGGATTTGAAAGCTTGATTATATAGGCAAGACACTTAAATAGCCATTACTTTGATTCCCAAGGCTGACATTGAAGAAATTTAAACTTAAAACCCAATTTTTCCCACTCAAACCTTGAAAATAGCTCAAATGGGACTCATTCTCCAACCTGGGTGAATGAGTCCCACCTATATGGGACTCATTCATCCAAGGTGGTGAATGGGTCCCATAGGGGCTATTTTTCTTGCTAGAATGCAGGGGAATGCATAAATTAAGTTCATATATTGATTTAGTCAAGTTTTTGATCAACATATTCCCTAGGATACACAATATGGGGTCATAGGGGCCTATTAATGATGATATAAAGGTCATGAATATAATGGGCCCCAAAATCCAATGTCAAAGTGTAAATAAATGCACTTTACAACACTAAATTAAGGAAAAATTGGGTCTATTTAGCTTAGAAGGGCCCTAAATCCCATGTGAATGTGTAAAACACATTACAAGACTAGATTAGGTCCACTTGAATTACAAGCCTCTTGAATCCAATGTGAAGATGTAAATAAATATGTTTTACAACATTAAATTAGGACAAAGTTAGGTTTATTTAGCTTAAATAGGCTCAAGACCTAATGTGGATTTGTAAAACACCTCACAACACTAGACCAAGGCGATATCAAGTCCAATTTATCATTAATTATTCCCAAATCAAGCTAGGAAAAGGTGTAATTTTTTGGTGGTAACATCTAGCCCCCACTTTAGTGAGAGGATGAACATGCTTCAAAATCACACTAAAGTAGACATTCAAGAGGGGTCCAAGTGTACCAATGCAAATGAAAAAGGATGAAAAAGATCAAGGCACCAGTCAAACCCCTAGAATCCAAGATCCTAAGTCAAACTAACTAAAGCACAAGAGGACACACACAAGGTGTATGATATGCAAAAAAACAAAATACATGATAATGCAATGACAATAACTAGAAGAAAGAAAAAACAAATAAAAATAAAAAGGTGGATCAAGCTTCAATTGTTTTTCCAACACAATGTGGATCAAATCTAGGCTATTTTCTGAAAAATGCATACTCACTCTGAGGTGATAGAACTCTTGGTTGTCCACCAAGTGAGAAGTTCTAAAAGGTGAGAAACATACACTCATGGCTGGTATGCACTCACACACACACAAGTGGCTATGGGGAAATTCATGCCTCGGTTGGGCTTCCCGCTCAAACCATACCAAAGTTATACCTCCTGATAACTTTAATAAGGTGCCATAAAAATGATTTTCAAGCTTCATGCTCGGCAAGAAAAACTTCGTATCCTTGGAGCTCATGAACAAACTGATGTTGTAAATGCAAGATATTTTCAAAGGGATTTTTTCTTAGTTCATGCAAGGTCTCTTCTTATGGAACATCGTGTCTAATGTTTCCAAGAGAGGACAAGTCAAAGAAATGTCATGCTCTTGGAGGAAGTCAAGCCTAATGACACAACCAAGAAAAGGACACATCACCAGAAGAAAGAAACCACGTAATGAAACCTGATGAGTGTCAATGTATGACCCCACCTTAAAGTGGTTGCTAACACCACTATTGTGAGCAATTTATTTAGAGTAGAAGAAGACATGAGAGCTTATCCCAAAAGCCCTATTGCATGTCATATGTTTCCAAATTGAACTACATCATGAATAAGGTAGTATGTCACATGAGAGCCAACTTAAGGCATGTCTTCCACATCCCAAGCTTGCTCTTAAATGTACATAAAATGTGATCAACTAGCCAAAAGAGGCAACAAAAAGTGACATACAAGGACAAGGCTAACTAACCCGTTGCTCCACTTAGTGCAAGACAAGGGTGAGCCAAAATGATTGACAAGAATCATGCTAGTGTGAAAATTAGCATATATTAGAGGAATTAGGTGCTTCAAAACAAGGAAGAGCACCACACCCCTTAAGATGTTGAATTTTATCACATAAAGCCTTACATTCATTAGTAACATGACCATGAGCTCTATTGTAGTAGAATTTTTTTCATGTTCTTGAAGGAAGGGATATCAAGTGATCTTGGAGGTGTCTCGACAAGATACCCTCTTGTTCAATGGTAGAAGGTGTTCTTGTAGTTTGCAACAAAGATATCTCTTGCTTAATGCAAGATGTCATACCTACAAAAGACTCTTTAGATTATGAGATTTTGTTCTCTCCTTGAAAGAAGGATGTAAAATCTAACAAATTCAAATCATTAGTGTTTTGTGTGATGACATTGATAGTAAGCAAGGATTTATTTGTTTTTTTCATTTCTTGCAAGGATAAAGACCACTAGTGTCTATCATTTTAGGATGCACTACTATTAAAGTTGGCTTAGAAGGATGTTTTGTAATAGTGTTGATGTTAAGTGGATGCTTGCTTATTTCTATCAAAGGACAATAACCAAGACCATGAATCGTTTCTTGCATGCTAGGCTCTATAGGGTTACAGATACCTTGTTATCTAGCACCACATCCTTTTCCCCTATAGCTAAGTTGTTTCATAAGTTCATAACCTTTTACATAAATATTTTCCATTTCTTTTGGATCTAATCATTTTTCATAATGAGTTTCATCAAAGGTTGTTGTATAATTTGCTTCTTCATCTTTAGTGGTTGAGGTGGATGTTGTTGAAGGGTCTCTCAAAATTTGCATTGACATTACCACTTTCTCTTTTCCCTTGTCAGAGTCTTTGTGTATGCTATTGTATTCTCCCATGAATGTTAGTGTGAAATTAAAGGAACCCCAATCATCTTCTAATAGCTTTGTGACCTCTTCAATGTGTTTGTCTTTATCTTTTTGTTGCACAGGGTCTACTTGTGTGGTTGGTGTTAACAGTTTTAAGGGGTTCTCTTTGTTTTTCTCTAGTTGTAAGACACTATAAGGGTTAGGATTAGTTTCAAGTGTGTACATTTTTTTGTTGTAGATGTATTTAATTTTACGATGAAGAGTAGAAGGCACACCATTCATTGCATGAATCCATGGTCTACCTCAGAGAAGATTATATGAAATTTCATGAGGCATAACATGGATCAATGTTTCCAATGTTTCCTTCCCAATTGTAATAGGAAAAGTGATCACACCAAGTGACTTATTTGCTACACTGTCAAATCCACTAATAGATAAAGAGATAGGTTGAATTTTTGATTTATCCACATGAAGCCTATCCAAAAGATTTATGCTACACACATTAAGAGAAGAGCCATTGTTGAAAAGGGTTCAATTTATGCCAATGTTTTTTTATTGAGATAATATTATGAAAGCTTCATTTTTTTTTGCACTTCCAAAGGGGGGACTCCCTTTGGTGGAAAATAATGTCAATGTTCATTCGTTGGATCATGGCTACTATGCCATTTGATTGTGCATTGGAAGGGATAGGAAATTTTTGTAAGGAACTTTCAATCATGTTATGGTAATGAGGGGATGTTTGAATAAGGTCCTATAATGATATCTTAGCAGGAGTATCCTTAAATTGTTCAACAAGATCATACTCCTTCCCACTATGCAAAGTTAAACGAGGAGCACTAGGAAAAATGGGATTAGAAAAAGGTAAGGGTGTCAGGTCTGGTTGTTGTAGTTGAAAATTGTTTCTAGTGTTGTATGTATGAGTAATGGTATTATGACTTGGTTGCCACAAAACATTATTCCTAGGTGGGTAGAGGATATGTTTGGGTTTGTTTTGCATTTGAGGTTTGTGTGAAGGTGGGTAAAGGATTAGAGGATTCTTAGGATGTCCCATGGGATATGTATGAGGTCCAATAGTCAAGGGGGATCTAATGGAAACTTGCACATTCATAACCTCGATAGTCTTGTTTTGATGTATCTCTAATAAAGGGAAATATAGTATTACCTTTTTACCATCACCCAAGGAAGACACATTACTATTGTTTTCATTTTCTTGCACCGTGATATCCTCCCTAGGAGGAGAGTTATTAGGAGAAATAAAAACCAAAATTTCTTGACATTCAAGGATTGGTTCTTCTAAAATGAATTCATCACAGGGTATGTGTAGGATCATCATGGAAAAAATAGGCCCTTAAGTGGCAAAAAATTAAGAAAAATCAGAGTTAGGCAACTTGACATAAAAATTTGAATAAGTTATCTATATTATTTCAAAAATATGTAAGAATAGAATATGTACCAAATTGAATGTAATTTCTAAACTACTAGGTTTGTTTGAAAAAAAAAAATCTATTTGGTGAAAATTTGAAATTTCAATGCAATAGTACTTAAATTTCAAGGAAATAATAAGAAGTAGGTGTCTGTCTAACCACCCTAACCACAATAAAATGATAATATTTTTTTATAATATTTTAGATATAAGTAGAGGACTCATTTCTTGATGTGATGCATATTTTTTTGTAATTTTTTTCCAAGTAAATAATTAATTATGATTTTTTTACAACTTTTAAAAAATATAAAAACTCGTATGTCTGACCACTTTAACTTGGTCAAAACATTATGAAATTCAATTTTTATTTTTTTAATCCTATAGTATGCAAAGCATGGAATGTGTTGCATGTTTTGGATTCAAAAAATGTGATACCGCTTGAAGGCTATAGATGTTTTTCAATCAGCCTATCAATTAGGACTTTAGTCATAATTCAAATAGAAAATGAATAATAATTACTTATTAAATTCAAAGTAAGGCATAATTTATATTGGTGGAAAGCTGAGAATCTCCTTTAAAAACCCTTTTCGTTTCATCAAATTTGGGTAAGAAAAAGTCATCAGCCACATACCCATCATATTGCCACTTTTTGGCCCATCATGATCCTGCACATACCCCACAATTAAAGGAGTTATTAATGGTTGTATTGTCTTGTTTATCAATGATGGCCTTCTCTTGTTCCATAATGTATTCCCTAGGGGAAGAGAGACAAAGAGGATTCTTTGACTCTCATTGCTAAATTCTTCTTAACAATTAGGAGAGATATTAGGAGAAGGATAAATGTGATTATCATTTTCCATGATTTCATTCTTGTTTACTAAGGTCTTATTCTCTGGTGCCCTAATATCTACCCTAGTAAGAGAGATTTTAGGGGAGTAATAAACAAGATGTTTATCACATTCCATGGTTAGGTTTTTTCAAAGTAGCTTCATCACAACTAGGGGAGGCATCAAGAGAAGGAGAATCATGCTTGCCAATGATTAGATCTTTTTGTTCAAATAGACCTTGCCAAATGGTAGGAGCATTAGGAAAGGGATAAACATGACTTGCAAGGTTATCTTCTAACACAAAACTATCATCTTCATTACTATGAAGGATATTAGGAGAAGATGATTGTCATGATTATTTACAATTACATCCTTATGCTCTATAATTTTTTCCCAAATTTGGGAGAGGTAGGATTGTCAAAGTTCTCCATCATTAGATCTCCTAACATCAGCATTTCTTCCTCACAAATGTCATTTTCATGGTCATTAATGATTGTATCATTGTCACAAGTAGGAAAAATGTTAGGAGAGGAATATAAATTAAGTAAGGTGGTGGAAATGATTTCATCTTCTATTGTTATACTATCTTCCCAAGGGTAATGAGGAGAAGAGCAAACAAGACCTTCACGATTCTCAACAATTGCATCTTCTTTCACCAAGATACCTTTGTCATGAAAAGGAGAAGTATCGGGAGAAGAACGATTATGATCATCATGAGTGTCCATGCTTATATATTCTTCTATCACATCATCCTCACAAATAGGATAGATAAAAGTGGGTGTAGGTTTAAGGAAAGCATGAAAATGTCCACTTTCTTTCCTTAAAAGACTCTCATAACTAGGGAATGCATTGAATGAATGACTAATTTTTTTATTAACTAAATTTTTCTTTGCAAACTTGGAAAAGGCCAAAGCTAAGATTTTTGAACAATAATTTATGCAAACTCAAAATAAAATGTAAATACTTAACATGAAATGAAATTTTTAGTTTTCAAACAAGTTAATTTATTGGTTACATTATGCAATGATCTAAAAATAAAATGTTGAAAATGCAAATTTGGAATGAAGCAATGCATGAAACATACTAATTTAAGCTATATTTAGTGAAATGCATGTAACATAAAGTCAACCAAATGAGACAAATAGCCAATGGCAACAAGTAGAAGCTTTAAAACAAGGTTTTTAGTGTTGTAAAAGGTTGTTTCAGATATGTTCTAGGACTAATTCGCCCAAGGTAGTGAATGAGTCATAGTAGGGATTTTTTTAAAAAAATTTAGGAAATTTTAATGGATTTTGATGCTTTCTATGTTGTATGATGTGTAATCTAAATGAAAATGTAGTTTTCAGATGTTTTTTAATGATTTTAGATGCAAAAATGTAACCTCTATGCACTTTAACTAATGCAAAATTTTGAAACCCTAGAATGCAAATTAACTAATGCAAACCCTAATAAAAAGTTAATGCAAGCTAGATCTAGGATTATAATGGGCTCCAAATTAGAAAATAAGGTATTCTAAATGTAGGTTCACCAAGATGGATCCTCGAAAAAAGGAATCAGTTGGTGGGATGGTAGAGATAGGTTTTTTCTTTAGGTTTCTTTCCACTTTACAAAGGTTCCACCCAAGGATAACCCTCAATATTTCAATGCAAAGGAGATTGATTTCTAACAATAGGGTTGACCTAGGGGCTGAATATGATAAAAGGGGTTCACCACCAAGTGCAAACTTGGAAAAGACAAAATTTTGGAAAACACAGTGTGATATGCAAGCTAATTCTAAATGATCTAGAAATGCAAATGAAAAAAAATAAAAAGTTGTGAAATAGAAAGTGTGCACATGTATACTTTCTAGGGATGGAATGGAACTTTGAAATCTTGAAAATGCTGATTTTTAGGTTGGCGAGACTCATTTCACATTCTAGGAAAATCAGTCCCAATGATGGAAAACTGTACTGGAGCAAGTTTCAGTAAAATGTGTATCCAAATATGCAAAAATCTCTAAAAAAAACCTATAGTGGGACTCATTCACCACTCTTGGAAAATGAGTCTAGTTTGACTTTTCTAGAAATTCAAAGTCTAGATTTGCTCCTCTTTGTCTACTCAATCTGTTCCTCCAGGTGTTTGGATTTGAAACCCTAATTTTTGGGGCTGTAAGTGACTCTTTGTGAATATTTTGACCTTTTCAATAGGGATATGATTCAATTTTTTTTGAAACCTAATCTTCAATGATACCAAAGCCTTCAAAGTGCCTAGATCTACAATCACACAAAAAGAGAGAAAAAGTTGATTGTTAGGGAATAGGGGTTTTCCTTCAATAAAACCCCTTTTAGGTAATTAAACTAAAATGATGAAATAAGATAATGAAGAATGAACATGAAGTAATGCAATTAGAACCTTTCCATGATGATGGATCTTGAATTGCTACAAAATTCATGAAGAAAATTTCCTTTGAATGTCTTAGAAATGATCTTGAATGCATGATTCTTGCTTGCTTGAATTGATAACATGTAGAATTATGTTACTTGGATGAAATGAGGATTTGAAAGATTTCTTATATAGGAAAGCCACTAAATGGTCATTAATTTGATCCCTAAGGATGACATTGAAGAAATATCAATTTAAAACCCAATTTTCCTGCTCAAACCTCAAAAAAAGCTAAAATGGGACTCATTTGCCATCCTAGGTGAATGAGTCCCAGCTAGATGGGACTCATTCACCCAAGCTAGCGAATGGGTCCCATAGGGGCTATTTTTCTTTCTAGAATGTCAAAGAATGCATAAATTAAGTTCATATGTTGATCTAGTCAAGTTTTTGATCAAAATATGCCTCAGGATACATAATATGGGGTTATAGGGGCCTATTAATAATGATATAAAGGTCATGAATGTAATGGGGCCCAAAATCCAATGTGAAAGTGTAAAAAATACACTTTACAACACTAAATTAAGGCAAAATTAGATCTATTTAGCTTAGAAGGGTCCTAAAGTGTAAAACACACTAAAACACTAGATTAGGTCTGCTTGACTTACAATGTAATTCCACGCCACACAACCCTAGAGGAAGTTGCAATTTACTACTCAAATGTACTATTTTTTTTTGAAGTACAAATAACATGCAAGATCAATATCCATTGCCAACAACCTCTAAGGTTACGAGACTACGATTACTTAAAACCCAAACAAGAAACATGAATTAAAAAAAAAAATTAATTACTTAACAAATTAAGAATCACATACATTCCAAACATGATAAAACTACGACAAGGCATAAGAAATTCCACATGATTCCAAAATATACTTTACAATAAGATTACAACAATCATTCCCTGAATGAGGTAATTCCAAACTACAAGGTTACAAATTACATCCTCCACCTCGATACAATGAGGGGTAATAAAATTGCAATAATAACAAAAAAGAATAAGGCATGAAGGTACAAGATCCCACAAGCTCTCCAATTGGAAATCTCATCCACATTAACAAGAAGACAACCCAACAGATTTGGTGCACGTTCCACCCAACCATGTGATACCCGAAGGCTCACCCCCTGTGCTAGGAGATAGTAATAATGAATTCTAGACAAGACCATCCACCCCTAGACACAGGATAACTCACACTAACACAACCAAACACATGAACCAAAAATCCATAAGGATAACACAAGTACAACTCCAACATCACTGACATAGGTCACATTGCTTCCAGAAATAAAACAGAACAAGTATGATAAGAAGACCATACACATAAACCCAAATACCAACTGTTGTCGTAGAAAGAGTGTCATCACATAGCTCATCATGGGATATCCTCTGGGAATCTTCCTAGGCTCTAACCCCCACTATGGGTTTTCCTGGTGGCCTTAACCGAATCCTGACACCCATACTCACTCATGCGGAATCAAATACCTCTCGAAAAGACAAGATAGATGACCTTGCCATTCCAGGCCTTCCCAACTCATCCCAAGCCTATACGAGCACTTGCATCCATGAGTGAGGCTCAATTATCTTAATTAGTGTGAAATACTACCTAACTTCTAAGTACATTAATTTAGTTATCACTTGATTAAACCACTTCTGAAGGTTTCCCAGTTTAGCTCTTTGGGCTCTGGCCCCTAACAAAATCCACTCTTCTACTTGACAACATACCAAACAAAACCAATCACCAAGGGAATCCCAAGTGCAAACCAACAAGATAAAACCACTCCAACTCTAGGAGGAGCATATAATGAAAATCCACTTCAAACAAAATCAAAACCCTCTCCAAACATTAGAGGCAACAAAAAACATAATCCACTCCTCCCAAAGGAGGCACAAACCACATAAACCACTCCTAGTACCAAGGAGGCACAAACCATCCCCGTTCGTGAAAACTGGGTAAAACAATAGGATACAACTATACGCCCTACCCAAGGCAATACAACGGTTGAATACATAACAACAACCCATACAATTAAATGAAACCCCATTTGGAAGACTTACCTAATCAAACAACTCAATCAAAGAGTTCCCTAGCCTCTGGAAGAAAAACTCAATACTACCAAAGTACACTCATAAATTTACAATCATAACAATATTGCCCATACAATACCAACAAGAATTCACTTAAATCAACAATCATATAAATACACATTCTTTAAAAACTAAAGATGTCTTTTGACATAACGATCTTTTCTCATAAACAAGAACCAAAGTCCATATTTACCTCATATACTTAATCTTTTAACTATTCCTATAAGTTCTAAACAATATAATTTTTATGAACCTTATCTATTTCTTGCAATCTGGAAAACAAACAACATTCCCCATTCACCATTTAAGGCAATGGAATACAAGAAATTTTAAATAACATTCTACCCATTATAACATCGTAATAAAATAACCCTTTTCTTTACACATTTAATATCATCAATTTTTCTCTAGTTATAATCCATATAACTTAACCACGTACATAATCCTGACATTTAACAAATACTTTACAAGAACTTTAAGATTCCATCAAATCAAATAGGTCGTTGTAAACACATTAACCATATTCATTTCAATTACAACCCTAACCCTTAGCAAATATTTAATCATTGCACTAACCTTAATTTCCAAAATACAATAGCACTAATTTTAAGATAAAAAACTTACATACACCTTCCAACTCAAAACACAATTATAACTAAACTATTGTTAGGATTTTCTAAATCCATTTCACCCAATAACACCTCGTTTGCAAATACTCAAAAGTAAATAAAATTGTATTGGCAACATTAAGGAATTAACACTAACCACTTAATTCTGTTTTCTCATTCATACAAAATAATCGAATCAACTTGCAAGATAAAATCATTTGATTAAAATAAGTCAATCTTTATTTCAACTACCATAATGAATAATCAACTTAAAATCAACTATATTCAAATACACATATATATTAAATATATATATAAAATATATACATTTAGTGTATATACATATTTATATATACATATTTAATTGTATAACTTTTATTTAAAATCCATTTAACTCAACTATAAAAAAAGATCCGACTCCAATTATTTAATAATACATAATATATACATTATATATATAATTTAATTATATTATATATACAATGTATATATTATATATTTAAATAATAATAAATTAACAACTTTATTTAAATATTAATATAATATATATATAAATATAATATATATATTATATATATAATATGAAATTATAATATAATAATATATACATATTATATTATATAAATATTATATAATAATAAAATAAAATAAAATAAAATATTTTTTTTTAAAAAAACAAAGGCACCCCAAACAGAGGAGGGGACGCAGCCAAGGCTACACCCAGCCTCCCCTGTTGGAGGCAGTGCTGCCTGTGGCAGCGCTTCCCCCTGTGGGGGATGCTGCCACATCAACACCCTCCATTGGGTTGGTTGTGGCAGCCAAGGCTGCCACCTCCCCCACTATACTCAACATAAATTTTATTTTTTTATAAAACAATTCATCAATAACAAAAAAAAAAAAGAAATCTTCTCGGAATTTTCTTAGAATTTTCTTCCACAGTGAAATTTTGTTTTGAAATAAAAATTTTCCAGAAACAAAATAAAACATATTTATAAAATATGTATGGATATATATATATATATATACTAGCAGTACATATATATCCATATATATATTTATAAATATATATACATATAAATAATTTCCCCTGTAATTTCTTATATGCTAAACAAATTGATTCAACAGAAAATTTAACAAGGTACAAAGGTTTATATTTTCTTTTGTTTTCTTTGATCATCCTTCAACTTCTTATTATTTGAATCTTCTTTCTGTTGTTTTCTTTTCCCATGATTTCCACAGAATTTTGCAAGTTTTGAAACAATTTCTCATGGGTTTTCATTGAATTTAAACAGCATTTTAAAGATTTTCAAATAGCGTAACCAAGATTTGAAACTTATTTCAAAATGAAAACAAAAACACAAAGAAGGAACCTGGTTTTTTCTCCCAAGCTTGAAGAACTCAAATGGTGCTTCCAAATCTTTTTCCAACCCACCCAAGTATTTCAATCTTCTTTTTCAAAATACAAATCAAGCCACAACAAAAAAACTCCCCACCAAAATTGAAAATTGAAAATTATATGAAATAGAAATTGCTCAAATAGAGTTTTCCCCAAATTTAGTCAAACCCCTAAAATATCCCATCCACCAAATTTATTGCAATTTTGGGGATATTTCCATTTCTTTTTTAAAATTTTTAAAAAATTTGCTTTCTAATTGAAATTTCATGCATTTTTCAAAATTTCTTTTAAATAAAAGAATTCAAACTTTGCAAAGAATTCAAACTTTGCAAAGAATTTATTTGATCTATAATATTCAAAAAAGTGAAATTTAAAACACATTTTTATTTTTATTTTAATTCAACTCTAAATATCCAATATGATTTCTATTTTTTAAATTTTAATTTAAATCATACTATCCAATAATTCCAAAACAACTACTTTATTTAATTTATCACCATTAACCTAATTGATTAATAAACCAATTATAATTTTATTAATTAAATCAAATTAATCAATAAAATAAACAACATTTCAACATTGCAACTAGATATATTTAATCATCATTTTAACTACACCCGCCATTTAATAACCTTTAAAATATGAAATTAAATAAATAACCAAAGAGGAATGAACCATATTAAAACAACTAAACCCGACGACAACCCGATGACACGCTATGACTAGGGTGACGACTTGGTACAGAAAACCTAGCTACTATCTCCCAATCGATTACCATTGGTCAATGGACACGCTCAAACCTGTGAAATCGGGTGGAGTCAATGTCTTGTACTTGTCAACCTGCGAACAAAGAGTATGTCGAACATGCATATATATATGATATAATAAAACACATTGTGAAGAGGAAATCAAGAAATCGTAGGGCGCTCGCAAGCGAGTGATACAATCTCGTCCCCTTCACCAATACAGACTTTCTAACTGACAAGTCTAATATCAATAATATATTCAAAGGCATAAAGCATCGTTAATTAAATATCTACTACGCTAATTCAAAACATGCCATAATGATAACATCAGAGTAAAATTCCATCGCATTAAAATATAACATACGCATCGCTTAACAGTTTGTGATAAAATAGAACCAAGTACCAAAGTTACAACATAAACAAAAACAACATAACAAAGAAGAACATTATCGAACAAAGAGCCCAAAATGGAGGGGTGTTACATACAAGCCTCCTGAATGCAATGTGAAGATGCAAATAAATACATTTTACAACATTAAATTAGGAAAAAGTTAGGTTTTTTTAGCTTAAATGGGCCAAAGAGCTAATGTGGATGTGTAAAAAATCTCACAACACTAGATCAAGTCAATATCAAGTCCAATTTATCATTAATTATTCCCAAATCAAACTAGGAAAAGGGGTACTTTTTTAGTGGTAATAGAGTTTCCATGGCTTGACAATAATTTAGTGACAATAAATGCAACTTTAACAACTTTTCCGATCTTTCTCTTCAAGAGGTATTCAATACTTCTTCAATCTAATATCTACAACACAAACACAAGAGGGAAAATTTGTTTTTTTTTGGTTTGAATGGGGGTTTTCCTTGGTCAATCCCTGTTTTGGTAATTAAACCTTGAAATGAAATAATGAAAGTGTGAAAGGAATGATGAATGAATAATACAATGTTTCAGTTCAACAAACCCTTGAATAAAATTTGGAAATATTTAAATATTGCATGATATGGATTCAATGAATGTGGATCTTGATGCTTGAATCTTGCTTTGAATATTTGACTTGAATGCTTGGATTAGATCTTAAAACCTACATCACAATGTTAGCTCCAAAAAAATGCATGAATGAACACAACTTTGAAATAATTCTTGAGATCTTGAATGTTGCAACAAATGCTTGATAAATATTCTCTTAAATTCTCTTAAAAAAATATTTTCTCTTGGGAAATTTCTCTTGAAAATATCTAGTTGGTTTGATAAAATAACCTTGTATTTATAGATATCTACCCTTAATTTCCCATAAATTAAAAATTACAACCCGACCTTTGAAATTTGAATTTGGGATGATAAAGATACTGCTAAAACATGTTTTAGAAATAGGTTCCAAGGCCTTGGGAGGACCCATTCACTCATGGGCGAATGGGTTCCAGGTTCCTATTCCTAGAACACACATTGCTCAAGGTAGAGTGTTATGTGTTGGCATTAATTTTTGTTGGGTTTCCCCTTTGAAAAATTAATTTATTAGGCTTGTAGATGTAATATAGGGCTTATCAAGGCATAATTAAACCCATTTTAATTAAGAGGGCCCAAACACATGTGAAAATGTAAAGGGATACATTTTTCAACACTACATTAAGGCATTATCAAGTTCATTTTAATTAAGAGGGACCAAACAAGTGTGAAAATTAAAAGGGATGCATTTGTCTACACTACATACCTATTTTCATTTATTTCATTAGGAAATGAGATCCGCACAAACAATTGACTTGCAACCCTTAGGTGAGTCGAGGGTGCACTGCCACAATAGTGGTTTACAATTTCTGGGAGGAACTGATTTTTGTTGAAATCACATATTTTTAGAAAATATAATGATTTAAGCCTTGAAAAGTTCCATTTAAAGAATTCCAATTGAAGAGGATTTGATCAAACTACCTTAAATCAACCCCCTTGGATAGAACCTCGTTAGTTTTAAACCATACCTATAACAGAGTCTCCTTTACACCTATCAAAATGCTGATAAAAACACTTTTGATTTACCTTTTGGGGGATAAAAAGAATTCATTTAAAATTTATTTTTTGCAAGTATGTAGTCCTTATTATAAGCTTCCCAAAAAGTATAATTTTAAATAAATTTAATTTTATTATTATATTTATTTTTTATTTCTTGTGAATGTAGGTTTTTCACCAGAAATCAAGCTCTTTGTTCTTCACATGTGGAAAAATAGTATATTATTAAAAAAAAGAAATTAAAAATATTATTGCACCAGATATTGAAGTCCTTGATCCAATAAAGAAAAAAAATTTGAATTTCGATACATACAAAAAAAGTTACGCGTTATACGGTCACGCTATGTCTGAATTATAATTGGTTTGAATTCAAAACTTGATTAAAGAAAAAATATTCAGTAAAAAAATATCTAACCAAGTGGAAGCACTAGATATCAGAGTTTCAAATCTAAATTTGAAAGAATTTGAATTTTATCCTTCATGGAAAACAAGTTATGTGTTATAAGGTGAGCATCACTTTTTAAAAATGTTGTTTTCTGAAAAAAACTATTTTTCGAGGGAGATGGAAAAAATAAGTGCAATTTGATTACAAATTTTTTGAAAAAAATATATTTAGAATCTATAGAAAAAATTTCACGAAACTCTAGTTTGCATCATCTTCAAATTCCTCATGGTTTAGCTGCTATAGGTGTCCAAAAGTGAAGATTTAGTTAAAAAAAAATATTTCAGTGTCTAGTTTGGCCAAAAATTGTAAACCACTATTGTGGGATCACCCATAGTTCAATGCAATAATCTACTTATTTCCTTATGACTGAGGACATGGGTATCAACCTAAACAACACTTTTGGGACAAAAACTAAAAAAAAGAGAATCTACTCAATTATGCACATTCAAACATGAAACATCAAATTAAAGCTCAATACAAACATAAGCAATAATTTTTTTATAGATCTGAGAAGGGTTAAATGTTGTGTACCCATTACCAAAAGGCGGTTTCGAGAGGAAAAATAGGACTCATTCACCCATGGGTGAATGGGTCCCTATGTTGAGGTTTAAATCAACTTTTAGGAGCTTCTGATGATAGTTTGTAGTTTCTGTTTGATCCAGTTTTTAGTGTTAGAAAGTCAAAAATTAGATTTACTGGTGAGATTCCATGAATTGATGACAACTTTGACAACTTTTCTAGAATATTTCTCTCCAAGAGATATTCAATCCTTCTTCAACTTGAGATATACAACACAAAAACAAGAGGGATTTTTTTTTTTTTTTTTTTTGTCAATGGGGGTTTTCCTTGGTCAAACCTTGTTTGGGTAATTAAACCTTAAATTGAAATAATGAAATAAGAAAGGAATGATTAATGAACAATGCTATGTTGCAACTCAAAAAACTCTTGAATAAACCTTTGGAAGTCTACATTGTTGATCTTGATCTTGCATGAAATGGCTTCAATGGACGTGGATCTTGATGGTAGAAATATGACTTGAATGCTTGCTTCAATCTTTGAAACCTACATCACAATGTTAACTCTAAAAACATGCATGATTATAACATACTTTGAAATGATGCTTGAGATCTTGATTGTTGCAATAAATCACTAATAGATCTTCTCTTGAATGTCATTGATCATAAAATTTTCTATAATTTTTCTCTCATCAAAATTCTATGATTAATTTGATAAAAGACCTTGTATTTATAGGTATGTATCATTAATTTCCCAAAAAATAAACATGGGTATGTGTAGGATCATGATGGGCCAAAAAGTGGCAATATGATGGGTATGTGGCTAATGACTTTTTTTTACCCAAAATTGATCAAACGAAAAGGGTTTTTAAAGGGGATTCTCAACTTTCCACCAATATAAATTATACTTTACTTTGAATTTAATAAGTAATTATTATTCATTTTCTATTCAAATTACGACTAAAGTCCTAATTGATAGAATGATTGAAAAAATTTATAGCTTTCAAACCATATCACATTTTTGAATCCAAAACATGTGTCATTCTATCCTTTTCATACTATAGGATTAAAAAAGAAAAATTAAATTTCATGAAGTTTTGACCAAGTTAAGGTGGTCGGACATACGAGTTTTATATTTTTTTAAAGTTGTAATAAAAATTCATAATTAATTGTTTTACTTGGAAAAAATTACAAAAAAATATGCATCACATCAAGACATGAGTCCTCCTCTACTTATATCTAAAATCTTATTAAAAAAATATTATCATTTTATTGTGGTTAGGGTGGTTAGAAGACACCTACTTATTTTTTCCTTGAAATTTAAGTAGTACTACATTGAAATTTCAAATTTTTCACCAAAGCAGTTTTTTTTAAAACAAACCTAGTAGTTTAGAAACTACATTCAATTTTCTACAGATTCTATTCTTACATATTTTTGAAATAATATAGATAACTTATTCAAATTTTTATGTCAAGTTTCCTAATTCTGATTTTTTTGATTTTTTTGCCACTTAAGGGTTTGTTTTTTCCATGACGATCCTGCACATACCCACATTACAAGTCAACATTAAAATTTCAATTTGAGGTCAATAAAATATCACCAAAAAAATATTTTAAATTTAGGTTCAAAGGCCTAGGTAGGGACCATTCACCCATGAGGCACCCATTCCTAGAACACACATTGCTCAAGGTAAAGTGTGTTGTGTTGGCATTAATTGTTTTTGGGTTTACCCTTTGGAAAATATAATTTATTAGGCTTGTAGAAGTAAAATAGGGCTTATTATGGCATAATTAAGCCCAATTTAATTGAGGGGCACAAACAAATTGTAAAAATATAGAACTTAAATTTTCCTACTCTGCACCACCATCGAGGAATAACTCGAACCTGTAAAGCTAGGTGGAAAAATTCCTTGTACCTACATCCACTCAACACACATCAAGTGTACCTATGCATATACATAATAGTCATTGCACATATAATTCTTGAATATGATGCTAATATAAAATAATTATGCTATGAATAATCTTGAAACAAATATACAGGTATAATCATACTATCAAATTATCCAAAATATGTACTAAAGATTGCAACATGAGAGGCACTACAAGTTAAAAATAAATAAAAATTAAAAAAATTCTTCAATTTTTTCTTTGAAATTGGAGCCTAGAGTTGAACTCTAATGGCCAATGGGCTCCACCAATGCCTCCTAAATTCTATAAAACACTCAAAATTCCTTATATTTACTTATAATTTAATTTCAACATCTAGTTTGAAAAGAAGCAAAAGAGTGAGTGAAGAAGTGTAATTGAAGTGGTACAAGTGCAAGAGGGGTGAGAAGGAGCAAGAAGAAGAAGAAGAAGGATTCTACACCAAATTGGAAGGATTTTTCAAGAATAAGGTAGGATTCTATGGCTATATTTTGAAAAAAAAAATCATTAGTTTTATTTTTTATATTTTAATTTTATTCATAATTTTATAGACATTGTTGAAAGTGTATATTCAAGGATTCATTGCAATTTTCATTGTTCATTGATCATATTGTCATCAAAATTCAACATTGAAATTTAAATTTTATTTTCAAGTTTGTCAAACTAGACTAAAAATTTTGTGTATTCTCTACTTCTATGCTTTGTGTGACCTAAAGTAAGAAAAACAAAAGTGAAATCCTTGCTTGAAATTTTTTAAGAGAAATTATTTTTATTTGTGTATCCTTTGCTTCTATGCTTCATGTAATCTAAAGTAAGAAAAAAAATAAAAAATATTTATTTCTTAATCCTTTGCATGTGTAGTTTGAATTTAATTTTAGAATTATAAAATTATAGATTTTATATTATTTATTTCAGTGTCACAATGAGTACTCATGACATGAGTGAGGATAAGGTTGAGGTTCATAGTGAAAGTATTGAATCTGATTATGCACTTGATGTTGAGACTAAGAGGGGTGACCATGACAATCAAATCTAAACCACCAGTTACATGTTGAGTGAAGATGAAAGTATTAATTACCCCTCCACATTACTTGAAAAATATTCTAAGGGTCATTTTAATCATAAGTCTCCTTTGAAACAATTTACAAAAAAATTACCAAGAAATCCCTAGAAATCTAGGGGCACAAGGTTGTGGAAGTGCCTATCTTTTGGCCTTGAATTTTTTGGTAGCATTACCAAAGTTAATTCCTACCTCCTCCATATCCAAGGAAAAAGGTGTGGACAGATGTAATTTTTTTGCGAGACTAGAAAATTTGAAATACAAAGCTGAGATATATAAGCTATGGGGTGTTAGTGAAGACAATACAACTGCACCTATATCTACTACTTTATCTCATATTTCATAGAGTCATCAGGTCCAACCACATGATTGTACTTCTTCTTTATAGAGGAAATTTGCACATATGATAGGTTATTCTTCAAGGGTTCATGCAGTTGAGGCTAGGGGAAAATGCAAGTTGGCAAGTGATTCTAGTAGTGGTAACCCAATCTAGTTGAACTGTTCAATGTGTAGTTGAAGGATGATATAGATGATGCCATTGGAAAATTCTTCTTTTCTAATGGAATTTCCTTTCATGTGGCTCGATCTTCTTATTATAGGGAGATGATGTCAATGGTATCAAGGGAAGGAACATCATATGTTCCACCAAGGGAGACAAAATTGAGGACCACAATCTTGTATAGGAATTATTCCAAGATAAATGTGTTAATGGATAAAGTGAAGTAATGTTGGGTGAAAATTGGATGCAATATAGTCATGGATTAGCAGACCGACATTAGGCACCATCCACTCATCGATATCATGGTTACATGTATAGAGGGACCATAATATTTGAAGGCACCTAACTGTTTAATATATTGCAAAGATTTTGAATTTTAGTTTCGGATCCTCACGAATGCTATTGAGGAAGCTAGGCCACAAAATATGGTCTAAGTAGTGATAGATGCAGCCCATATGTGAAAATTTGTAGGGAAATTGATTAAAAAAACTTATAGATATATTTTTTTGACTCCTTGTGTGTATGCCATAAATCATGCACTCAAGGACATGGGAAAGATTGATTGGATAAAAGAAATGGTCAATGATGCTAGAGATGTGTAAATTTCTATCTACAACCACAACACTTCACATGCAATCTTCAAGATATTCTCTAAGAAGGAATTATTGAAACCTATTGATAAGTTAGATATGCATCGTATTTCATTCTCTTGGAGAGAATTCTTGAGTTGCAAGAGTAATTGCAACTAATGGTTATGATAGCAAAATGGAATTGATGGCTTGATTCCAAGGCATGGTAGGGGAATAGAGTGAAGAATATAGTGAAGAGTGATGTTTTTGGGGTGATGCAAAATACAATCTCCATAATTACTTTAATCTTCCATGTGATAATGTTCGACGATGCCAATACACCTAACCTATGAGAGGTGTATTGGTGCATTGATAATATGCTTGACCAAATGAGGTTTTTTTTTGTGAGAGAAGGACCCCACATTAGCATATACAATTAGAAAATTCAACCAATCATTCATCAAATATGGGAGAAGCTCAAAAATCCCTTCCACATGGCTTCCTATGCATTGAACCCCAAGTGGTACAAGAATAGGTTGGGTAGAGTTACACCCTTACATGATGTTGAGGTGAAGGAAAGGTTCTTTGGGGCCATCAAAAAGATGAATTATCCTATACAAGAAAACACCATTCCTACTAAGTGGATAAAATTTTCCACTCTTATGGGTTATTCTGAGGTGACCAAGATGGATATGGAAACTATGACACAAGAGGCCCCAATTTTATGGTGGAATTGTTGTGGACTGGTTTCTTTGACTACCACTCTAGCCATTTGATTACTATCTTAGGTCTTTAGTTCTTCAACTACTGAGAGGAACTGATCAAATTTTAGCTTCATCCACTCTCTTAAGAGGAAAATAATTACATCTAAGAGAGTAGAGAAGCTTGTGGTTGTACATAGTGCTTTGTGTCTCATTGATGGAAAGACACTTGTATACTAATTTACCAAAGTTTCATTTGTAAATTCAACATTGTAATTCTTATAAATATTTTTATAACTATTTTTTCATTTGTTATATGTATATCAACATCATCCAATGTCTCCAAACTTAGGCCCTTGTTACCTCCATCTTCAAAACCCATACTGGTGTCCCTGTGTTAGGAAACTTCCTAGAACATTATATTTTGTCACTTTTTTAGTTTCACAATCTTATGTATAAGAGAGAATCTTGATCAAATCCAAATTTCTCTTCTCTTAATCAAACCTTTTAACATTCATACAATCTTATTAGAGTCTAGTAAAGGCACACGACTAGTAGAAATAATGATTGGACAAATGATGGAAAGTAGAAACTTCAAAAGTTAGAAAAAGGAGAACTCAAAAAATAGAACTAATCAGTTAAGATATAATTAAAATTATTAGATGGAAAGTGAAAAGGAGCTTTGAGATTTTCTACGAAAAAACAATTCCTATATTTAAAGTTGGAGAGAAATCTGACACATTGATATTTATCTTCAGTGTAAGCACTAGTTTTTTTCAATATTGTTAGTTCTTCTTATCTTACTTTATACTTGTGGAGCAAAAGATTGACAAAAAATATAGAGTAATTGAACCAAATCAACTACTAAAGAGGAAAATAAAGTCAAACACAAATTAGTTATACAAAGTGATGCATGTTTGTAGACCAAGCAAATCATTGAAAGTTCCAAAACATATTTGGGATAAATGGAGATAATCAATTTAAATTTGAAACAAAACCAATGTCTTCATTTAATAGATAACAATATAATTTTTTAGAATAATATAAAACAAATAGAAAAATGAACTAGCTACATACTCATTCCAAAAAAAAAACTCAATGAAACCATGGCAAGTGACTTACCTCAATATTTTGTACAAATTGTGTTGTGCTATCAACAATCTCTATTAGAAAAATGGGTAGATTTTTCAACAAAATATTTAAAATGAGGCAACCAAAACCAACCTTCCTTTAGTTGTTGATTCAATCTATTCACAATAAATGAAAAGTAGATTAGAAGATATAAGGGTTTTAACACTATTAAACTTTGAATTTAATCTAGTGAGGATTTTTTTAAGGTTAAAATCATTATAAATTTAATTGGAAAGTATGAATGAATAATGAGTATGGAAAAAAATATTTCAACTCAATTACTAATGCATTCTTGTTAGGAACTAAAAATTGACTTCTTTAACTTTTACGAACACTTGATATTTTGTGTGTTCACTCCTTTATCTCCTACCCTTCAATGGAAGGTTGGCATGATGGTAACATCTAAAAAGAATTGATCTATGGAAAGTGTGGAGATTCATTCCAAAATTCATTAATGAAATATAGCTTTGAAGAATTAAAAATGCTATATTGAATAACATGGACAAAAATACAAATAAAAAATATTCTCTAAGAACTTGGGTGTACACATCTTTGTTGACTACGAGGAACCTAAGTTTATAAATTAGATAAGAAAAAAATTCCAATTCCATAATGTGTCTTAACAGAAAAATGAACAAGATTCAATATTTTCTGGGTTGAATCTTTCAAATAAACCAAAAAGAAACCTAAAAGATAAAAAGCATTTGGCACTTGAGGATTAATTAAGTGATTGGAACTACAAATAAAAAGATTAGAAAAAGATTCTTTCCCTCAAAACCAGTGGAGGGATTTTAATTGGCTTTTATTTTGTGGGTGTGATCCCTCATGTTCTACCACAATTATCTTCCACTAGTCATATCCACAGACACCTAGAAGCTATCTACTAATTTGTTAAATTCCACAAAAGTATGAAGGGCATAGGTTAATTTAATATAGTCTTATTTAAATATCAATATCAAAAAGCACCAAAAAATGATTAATGGTTTTGAAAAATAGTACACAATTAAAAAAGTAATAATAAAAAACTCAAGAGAAAAATAAGCAAAAAACACCCACAAATTCTAAAAAATGAAACAACACCTACAATTCCTAAAGACCACAATAGAGAAGATTAACTAGCGATCAAATGGTTGAAAATTTGTACATGCATACCCTTTTGAGTACAGACTTATTTTGTAGATGTAAGCATCTAGTGTTGTATTGCCATTTTTAAGTACAATTGTATTGTCATCATGTAGTGTTATATTGTGTGTATTGGGGTGATCCCACAATAGTGGTTTACAATTTTTGGCCAAATTGGGCACTAATTTTTTTTTTTTAACCAAATCTTCACATTCAGGCATCTATAGCGGTTAAACTATGAGAAATTTGATGATGATACAAACTAGAGTCTTGTCACATTTTGTCTGTAGATTCTAAAAAATATTTTTTTTCAAAATTTTTGGAATCAAATTGCACTTTTTTTTCCATCTCCCACAAAAATTGGTTTTTTTTTTTTAAAAACAACATTTTTAAAAAGTGACGCACACCGTATAAAGCATAAACTTTTTTATTTGAAAGATAAAATTATAATTCTTTCGAATTTAGATTTGTAACTCAGATATCCAGTGCTTCCACTTGGTTAGATAGTTTTTTATTGAATATTTTTTCTTTAATCAAGTTTCAAAGTCAATTCAATTACAATTCAGACATTCTGCGATCGTATAATGCATAACTTTTATTGTATGTATCAAATTTTATTTATTTATTTTTGTTGGATCAAGGACTCCAATATCTAGTGTACTCATATTTTTTTTTTTTTTTTTAATAATCTTCTATTTTTCCACATGTGCAGAACAAAGAGTTTTGTTTTTGGTGAAAAACCTATATTTAATAAAACTTAAATAACAAATAGATAATATAATAAAAACATATTAAAATTATATTCGTTGGATAGATAGTTTTGAGGACAACCTGATACCAGTTGGGTTATTGAGATCTCCTCCATTTTCTTTCTCAAATCGAGCTTCAAATTGCAAAATTCTGAGCAATTTTGGTGCCTGAGAGGATGTGGGTGAAAATAAGTGGGTTCGGTCGAATAAAAAAATAATGTTCAATCGAATATGGGTTCGACCGAACACATTTAATATACAATAAAAAGATAGATTCGAATGGCGTTCAGTCAAACATTCTAAAAATATTCGGTCGAACCCCCTCTATTAAAAATAAATATTTAATATTAATATAAATATAAATTATGTTCTTTTTAAATT
>VDFB02193867.1:140594445-140622320 GCA_007258455.2 Sequoia sempervirens | reverse complement strand
TTTGAAAATTGTTTGAGTTTATATCACTTGTTGTCTCTTCAATAGACATCCCTTTAAAACTGTGGTTGCATATAAATGCATTCCAAAGTGAAATCAAGCAAACCTTGACTAGTTCATTGTAATGTAAGCTATTTGGTGTGTACTTTTGGGTCGCTGATATCAACCTTTCCAAACCCTGTATTCGAATTCATTTTGTCCTCTTGGGTATCCGGCGGGGCGTTACAGAGGGGGTAGGAGGGAGAGACTTGAGAGAGAGAGGGGGGAGTGGGAGAGATAAAGGGTAGGGTTTAATGGTTTAGGGTAGAGTGGAGAGAGAGGGAGAGGGTGGGAGGGAGAGACTTGAGATAGAGTGGGGGGGGAGTGGGAGAGAGATAAAGGTAGGGTTTAAGGGTTAAGGGTAGAGGAGCTCAAGAGGGAGAATGGGTAGGAGGGAGAGACTTTCAAGAGAGAGATAAAGGGTAGGGAGTAAAATGGTTTAGGGTTTAAGGGTTAAGGGTAGAGGGGAGAGGGGGAGAGGGGGTAGGAGGGAGAGACTTGAGAGAGAGAGGGGGTGATTGGGAGAGAGATAAAGGGTAGGGGGTGTACAAGGGTTTAGGCTTTAAGGGTTATGGGGATAGGGGAGAGAGGGAGAGACTTTCAAGAGAGAGAGGGGGGAGTGGGAGAAAGATAGAGGGTAGGGGGGTACAAGGGTTTAGGGTTATAGGGTTAAGGGTTTAAGGGTTAGGGTTTATTTTTTATTTGCATTGATTTATGTTTTATATATGTGTACAATAATTTTATAATTAGATAATACTTAATTTTAAAATTTACATAGTCTCCCATGGAACAATTCGATGGAACAAATTATATAATTTTTAAATAAGTGTATATAAGATTCTTGAACTTAAGAATTCCATGAAACAAATATAAGTTGTATATAATTGTAATTTAGGAAAAATGATTTTAAAAAAATTCACTACGTTTCAAATAAGGATGGAAAGCATATATGTGGGTTTACATGCAGCCAAAAAAAGTGAGAGATGATGCTATCAAAGTTTCTTGAACTTAAGAATTTTCCATGGAACAAATATGTACATATAATTGTAATTTAGGAAAAATGATTTTAAAAAAATTCACTACGTTTCAAATAAGGATTGAAAGCATATATATGGGTTTACATGTAACCAAAAAAAGTGAGAGATGATGCTATCAAATATTCTTGAACTTAAGAATTTTCCATGGAACAAATATGTACATATAATTGTAATTTACACAAAATGATTTACAACTATGTACAAGTTACTATAAGTTCTCATTTGAACATGTATAGGGTTACAAGTGAACTTGAAAACCATGGATATAATCTAAGTCAAATATTCTAGTTCAGCCCGCTCTTCAATAACATGTATAATTTTTTGATGATCATCACTATCTAGTCTCCATTTTCTTTGGCCACGTGCATGTGGAGCTGCATGAAGATGTAGAGTGGTAGCAATTATTAAGTGACTATATTGATATACCTTGTTATTAGGTTGATATTCAACAAATGAATCCCATGCTGAATAACTTTGACTTGTTTTAGATATGTCCCTTACACTACAATAGAACCTGCATGGTAAACATGAACCTAAGGTAAGACATATGAACGCGTGCAACATTTTCATGCTCAAGGTTTGTACAATATATATTTAATTTTTATAATGTAATGTGCACATGTGAATACAATGTATATAAAATTTTAAATTCAAACTCACTTGTGGGAAATGACATTCCATCACTTGTTTTAGGTTATGTTAGCTTATTCCTCTCTTTTGTGCAACACAATAAATAATAGCTAACACCTTCGATGTTTCCAAGCTCTGCTATGACTACAAAAACATCTCCTGTACACCAAATTTACACAAAAAAATTCTAAAAAAGTTAGAAATGTTTCTAAAGATCATTAACTAGATATATATAATATTTAAATTATTGAAAACTTACACATGTGTACCTTTTCTAACCAATCCTGAAATATGGTCATAATCAATTGAAATCAAAGGAATTTCTTCAAATCTTTCTTCCTCGTTTTCATCATATGTTTCTAAAAAAACTAGTGGCATCGTATCCCATTTACCAACATATCCAAGTTCTTGATTATTGCATGCATAATCAGAGTTTCCCTCAATGCACTTAGTGTAAAAACAAGAGTAATCCCTTGTGTCTAATATCCATCCATGGTGACTATCTGAACTCCTAACACAATGCAAAGATATTTTTTTTTCTACCCTCTTGCATCCATGCATCAATCTTCTATCCACACCTAGATACATATGTACAACAAAAAACTTATGTGAACAAATATGCACACACACACACACACACACACACACACACATATATATATATATTTTAAATTTAAATAAATTCAAATTTTTGATTTAATGTAATTTATAGATACTTGATATCTCCCAAAACACTCCATGTGGAATGTGTCGGTTTTTTCTTGAAGATGTGCTGACCACATTTGATGCAAAGTGTTTCTTGCACCATTCAACATCATGTCCATTGTCTAGATGATCTTTTGGGTAACTCATTTGATGCTTTCTTAAAGCTCATTTGATGCAAGCTCCTGCTCCATCATGCTCACCCTTTCCATGCCCACTCTAAAAAAAACTCCAAACATGTGCTATTTTGTAGATTTTATGATATCTACAAAGTGCATAGAATGGTCATGAAGATTTGAATTGTGCCACACATCCATCTGACCATACAAAATGATTTTCAAATTTTACACCCCTGCTTCTCAAATTCTCAAAAAATATTGTAAGGCAATGTTGGACAAAAAGTGTGTCATGCTCTTTATCATCACTACTATAAAAGTGATATTCTTTCTTAATAGCTCATTCTTCATCTTTACTCTCAACACCATCCAATTCTAATTGTGCATGTCGATAACACACATGAACCATAATAGTGATCTACTTTGAAAAGTAATACTCTGATTGAATCTCCTTTTGATGTACAAAGGAGTAATTTTGTGCAAAGTTAACTACTGATAGAACTGTTCCACATGGAAAGTATCTCTCAATGTTTGGAATTTTTGTGCTTGCCACTTAGGAAAAAAGGAATGTTGTATGTATGGTCGTATCAATTTATGAAAATCTTCCATAAATTTTCCAATGGGAATCTCCTCTTCTACATAGTTCAACCTTGTGGATTCTTTCCCAAAATTTGTTTGCAACTTTACATACTTGTACCTGTGTCAGTAAAATATGTGAGTAACTAATAAACCACACAATCAATGAAACATTACATCAAAGAGAATCCAAATAACAATCTATGAGAAATTGAAACAAATAAACTCTCTAAAAATAATACTTACCTCTTGCAATTTACTATCTTTATTAGGTCAGTATCCTCAATTCTTGAAGGAAATTTAGCCAAATTTCCACATGTCTCACAAATTCCTTTTATGCAGTTTATTTGAGGTCCATTTTCATGATCACATAGTATAGACTTTATGAAAAAACTTTCCTGTTTAGGAGGTTCATTTTGAAACCCACATCTTTCTTCTCTCATCTTTCAAAACACCTGATAGTAGAGATCAAATTCAATTATAATAACGACAAGTTTCAATTTTATTTTTTTATCTTCACATAATATGGTTTTAACCTTTGAAACATTGTTTTCCCAATCTTTATATGAGGATATGCATTACAAAATTTCATATACATCTCAAATTATGTTATGTCTAGCCAATGTTTGATATGATTTTCATAAATACTAGGTCCAATCATGTGTCTCATAACATCTCTATTATTTGATGATGGACGAGTCTGATCATGCCAAAAACCTGAGAACAAGTTCCTAACAACATCTTCAATCTTGTTAGAATGGGGAGCTCTACACATAATTTCCCAATTGCCTTCTAAAATCTCATCCAAAAACTTTCTCTTTTTCTCATATTTTATCAATGTGGTTCTACTATAACCAATTTCAGTTGAAAGTGCAGACATTTTTCTTTTTCTTGCTATATCTTGATGTACAATAGATGTCAAGATCACCTTTCTTATAGTGGCCTTATCCATTGATTGAGATCCTTTCCCAATGGAATCTAAACCCTTTTTAACATTTTGAACAATATCCTTTTGTAATCCCATGTGTTTCTTCTTATTTGATGCCGAATGTACACCCAACAATTGTAATGACTCTTTGAGCTCATCATGAAGAAGTAAAAATGATAACCATTGATTTTTTTCAAGTGTATTAAGATGATTGAAATGATGATTGATCATTCCATTTACAGATTTATTCATTGACCTCTTTCTCTTATTATAAGGTTGGTTGGCACAATATTTCAGTTTCTCCATATCCATTTCAAGTAAATGATCTAAATTTCTATGATAAATTTGTTTCCTCACCTTCTCAGCTAGTTTTATATGCTCATCCATACCAGTAGGAGGAAGTGATCCCGACCCCTCTCCAACATGCATTGTTTGAACTTGTGCCTCCTCCCTATCTTCAAGGACCATGCATTCTTGAGCGGATTCATTTAATCCAATGTCTAGATTTGGCTCGACTTGAGCATGAAAACTTCCTGCTTGTTGAGCCCTTCCTACATGTCACAAAATATTTTGCAAACAAAAGTGAGAGATGATGTTATATAAGTGAAGTTTATGTATGCAAGCAAACAAACTGATAAAACATGATGCTATAAGTGAGAGAAGTTTGTGCTAGTTTTATATGCTCATCCATACCAGTAGAAGGAAGTGATCTTGACCCCTCTCCAACAAGCATTGTTTGAACTTGGGTCTCCTCCCTAACTTCAAGGTCCATGTGTTCTTCAACGGATTCGTTTGATCCAATATCTAGATTTGGCTCGACTCCAGCTTGAGGAATCCCTAGAGCATAAAACATAAAAATAATTTGAGAACATTGAAGTGATGAAAAGAAAAGACCAAAGACACAAAACAACTACATGCACATGTATGAAAACAAATCCATAAATGCATAGCCAAGGATAGGATACACATAGGTCAAATTCCATGCCAAGCATCAAAGTTTGAGGATTATGCATACAAGTGACTTAGAACTTTTAGGCTAGTGATATAGCAAAGGAAACCCTTAGAGTATAACAAGGTGATCCAAAGAACCCCAACAAAATTGGGCTATAAGATGTTTCAAGGTTTCAAATAAATTTCCAATATGTGCTAAGATGAAAAAAGTTAAAAATTTATGGGACATAAAACACAACCCAAATAATCAACTAAAACCAAACAAAAATATTGAAACAAAAAGAATTGGCTTAAGGAATTGGATTCAAGGATCAGATAAACATTGCAACTTGCATGACCAAGATGACTTGAGGACATTTAATAGTATTTATAGCCATTCAAGTGCAATGATGGTTAGAAACCTTCAAAAAAAAAGTGTGTTAAGACATAATTTAAAGAATAATCTATCATATATAACTATTATTCCTTGGCACCATATAGCTTGAGTTAGAATTGGGCATTTATTAAAATATTTAAAAAATATTTTTACGAAACTATTGATCATTAGATTAAATTCAATGGGAGTTTAGAAAAATCTTAAGCTAATTAGATGTTGCAATGTAGATTGGATAGGGGATATTGATCACCAAATATCAACATTAGAATGCTACTTCATTGTACATGAAGGTGTAGTTTCATGAATAATTAAGAAAAAATAATGGTTTCTTTCAAAGTGAAAAGTTAGAATATATAGGAATTTGCAAAGCCATAAAATAATTAATGTGGTTGAAAAAATTATGAAAATCAAAGTGGCATAGTGAGGGACACAAAATTTAAGGTTTCATTGGAGAACTAAGCATGTATTGAAGTACACTCTCATTTCTTCATGAACAAAGTAAAGAGAAAATTGTGTAGATGCAATACTCAACAATGATAATGTGATGACAAAAACATTAAACAAAGGTATTGGTAAAAGATAAGTGTAAGGTTTGTAGGGAAGGATTTAATGTACAATATTTTAGTTTAAGAGTACATTTTAAGTTGGGGTATTGTAAGTTGAAAAATGGTCATACATTAAACATTTCTAATTTTAATAAGAAAGCCAATGCAAAATGTATGCACATACAAATTTATGTTTAGGTGTACTAACCAAATTATTGGGTGGAGTAATGCACAAATTATGGATTCCATCCCATCAAATGAATGCTCATGTTTTTTCAAAGTAAAAGTCCTAAACAAACACTTGAGAGTGAGAGAGAGAAGAAACAAGCATGTACCTTGTTTATTTCTATGATAATTTTCCAAGTTTTGTTCACACCTCTTATGTTCTTCTTCTTTTGACAATTTTCATTGAGACACATTTTTTCTTTTTCTTTATTGTCCCATTTTCTTCTTCAACTTAAAGATGACTCAAAACAAGTCCTCTACCAACTTAGTTAAATTATCCTCCAAATTTTTCCTTGATTGATAAAAATGAAAAGTTGTCGAGCTCCAATATTTGCCTCCTTGATAAATGTATAAAAAATTCTCCAAAATTTTGCTCCTAAGTGATATAAATGAGAATTAATCTTGCAATTTGATATCCAAAATAATGAAAAATAAGGTTCTATTTATATACATATGGGATGGGAAAAAAATTATTCTAGTGTACATGGAATAACTAGATCCTAGTTTAAATGAATCAAGTAGTAAACAAACAAGTTATTTCATTGTGGAGTTTGTTGTTATTTAATTCATAGGTATGCACAACATATCTAGTAATTTTAGAATTTTGTTAAAGTGTCAAAAATGTATAATAGAGGTATAATTTGAATTGAATTTTCTTAATTATATTTGAATTGAATTTCAAGAGTTACTTGTCAAAAATGTATAATAGAGGTATAATTTGAATTAAATTTTCTTCATTATATTTGAATTGAATTTCAAGTTACTGTCAAAATGTATAATAGAGGTATAATTTGAATTGAATTTTCATAATTATATTTTGAATTGAATTTCGTTAGTTGTCAAAAATATTATATCTTGTTCTCAACTCAATGGTTCATGTTGCTTAAGTCATTTAAAAAAAAAAATTATTGTGATCAACATGAATGAACTTAATTATAAAGTGGCATTGATTTCCCTAAAATTCTACTAGAGATCAAATGTATATTGAATATAAGGAAATGTAAGTTGCAAGAGATCATAAAATAAGAAAATATGTATGTATATTGAATATTTAAAGAAAATGCTTACATATATTATGTGTAAACATGTTTAAACCATAAGCAAACACATGTACATACATGTAAATGGATTCAATACATATAAACATAACACATATTATAAGAAAAGATGAAAATGCATGTATATATCATATAAGCAAAATGTAAATTAAAGATCATCAAATTTCGAATACTAAAGATCAACAAATAAGCAAATGTATGTATATCATATAAGCAAATGTAAGTTAAAGATCATCAAATCTCAAATACTAAAGATCATCATGTATAAGCAAATACATGTGGTAAAGATCATAAATCTAGTGTGCATGGCCTAATATGAATGTCTACTCCTAGTCGAACGGCCATCTGAATGAGAACGATCCTACTCCGATGGATGTGCCGAGCCTTGCAAATAAAATTGTGTACAGGATGTGTTAAATACATATAATTTATATTAAATAAATTTTATGAAAGTTATTTTAAAATGAACTTGTATTTTTAAATATCAATCTAGATCTATGCATACATAAATAATGTATGTATATATACATGTGTGATTATATAAAAATGTAAAACTTACATGTCCACTGGCAGCAAATTCATCCACAGAGTCACATCGATCATGCACACGACCTGGACCAAGGCTAGTAGTGATATGAGGTAGGTCCACCTGTAACAATATATATACATATATATATCAACTTACATGAATATCTAGTTAAAAATTAAAATTAAAAATAATGAAAAAAGAATTGAAACATGCACATGCACACATACATGCACATCATCTGATATCAAATGACCTAAGTCCTCTAAAATGGTCACCTCCACCATATCAACCAAACGGTCAAGCAACAAATCAACATCTGCATCCATCTGATCTATCCCATGTCATGCCATAAATGATGAATATAGAGGACTATGAAGGTGAGATGGCATCAACGATGATGAACCAAAACTAATCAACATATTAGTAAAACCCATAGTCTGTGCAGCTACCGAATGAACTATAGGTGGATCTTGATCGCACTAGTGCTTGACTCAGAGTGATGGGATCTTGGAACTGAACGACCTCTGCATCTCAAATGATCTCTAATATGCTCTATACCGATCCCATTGTCTGATGCAATGTTAGCATATGCCTCCAACAGGTCCTTAGCTAAGCAATGCAGAGTCATGCATGCCATATCTCTTGTACGTGCATCAAACTGTGTAGGAGTAGGGATGCCAACCACTGTAAAAGGATCCATGGTGGTCCACTATGCTGAAAATGGCATGGATTGGGAATGTCTAGACATCAAATACTGACCTACACGATCATTAGATATCCTAGTGGTGGCAGCTGCAATGTCACCTACATTGTCAATTGCTTCCTTTTGGGAAGTAACGACAACCTCATCTGCTATGGGGGCTAGAGCTAGGGTGAGAGTAGGAGACCTCTCACCAACCAATACCCTAAACACTGGGGCTGGTCTATCTACTTGATGATAGGTGGGTCTATCAGCAATCCTGCCATGCCCCTGACCAACATCTGGTGGAATGTATAGGTAGTTAACTTTGAGGCCCAAATGGACCTCAACATACAACTGCTGAACAAAATACAATGGAATCTGGTCATTGTTTGGGTATAGACCATGTGCTGCAAGAAATATTGGGTAGATCAATGAGGCCATAAAATGATTGACACATCTAGTGATCTGGTATCCCCTAACCTTATGCACATTTTGATAAAATGGAAAACAATTGGCTTTTATCATTTCTTTGGTGACACTATCCTATATTTGTTTAAGGGGAACGTCACCATGTACTTCTTCCCACATGTGGGAAATAATAGTAGCCACTCTACTAGGGAATATGCACTAGTCCTCTCAAGTTCATCTTTTAGTTTTTCTAGACTATGCAATATTAACATGCATGGTTCACTATATATCCCCGGGTTTGCACCCTATGCCAGTGAATCTCTCAATTTTTTAATCTCCTTACTGGTATTTGCAAACAAAGAATCTAGTGCAAGTGGAACATGATCTGCATTTTCCATGTTATATATATATACAATACACCTAAAAGAGCAATGAGACTTTGGTAAATAATATATCTAGATAAAGGGAATACAAATCTAAAATAGTTGTAATAATTCATCTACTCATCAATAATATTTTCATTCCATTAACAATTCTAAAATAATTGGAAGACAACTATAATCTATAACATAACATCCTTAAATGGTTCAAATTTTAAATGAAACGATGAAAGAAAGAATACAAATACAAAGATTAGTATAAAATTATTTGAAAATAATTGGGGATTAAAATATTTAATCTAATAGTTGTTAACATAAATGAACTTCAAAATAGGATTATGTAAGTGGAAAAAAAGTTCTATTTCCTTCATTGAACCTAAATTTATCTAGTTAAGATATGTCTAAAATTAAGAATTCACACTAGAATATCAATATTCCATAAGAATCTCATAAAGAGGATGAATTTAATGGAAGATAATATAAAATCCTCCATATGAGGATGAATTTTATCTTACAATATGAGTGAATCATCTCAATTATATAGCCAAGAAAATCAAAAAATTATAGATTGGAAAGCAAAATAATTAGACATTTATCATATTTTTATATGTATACAGTTTAGATACCATCAAACTATTTAAACTTATAGATTGCATAAAGCTATAAATTGAATCGTTAAAACTAATTTATTAAGAATCAAATCTAATAAAGTTTGACTTCATATTGCATACTTGTTATAAATATCTCACTAATCCAACCATACATTTTATATATGTTAAAAATATATAATTGTTATGCCCATAATTTTTCACTATATCTTGATGTGGATATCCTTCAACTAGATCAATTAAAAATTATTTGTAATATTGGAGAAAAATGGATTTAATATCATTAGAGTTTCCATGGAACTACCTCTCTTGATCAACGATAGATATTATCCACTCTCAAGAATGTAAATATGTTCGAGATAACTAAAAAATAATTTGTATCCCTTATATCCTTTCATCCAATGTAGCCTATCTCTTAATTGAGATCCTCTACCACAATTAAGTTCAAATATTCTAAGTTTTATTTCAACGGAAGTAACCACTTATTGTAGAAAAGTTATTAGTAAGTGCTAAAGCCAAAACAAGTTTTTTTTTTCTATTTGGATCCATATTTTTTTTCCATTCTAGATCTCTTTCTAGCCATATTCTTATTGTAAGATCATAGTAAGGTAGTGCAATAGATTTAATCGCATCATTCCACAATTGTATCGACTTACCATTTTGATGAGGTCTAGGAACATCAACCAAAGGGATATTAGGGAAGCAAGGTGATCAATTTGATTGAGGTGGGAAGTGTTGAGCTTCAAGGATAGATTATTAGGTATGAGGAATAAGAAGTTTGAAAATTTTAAAGAATTGGGAGGTGATATGTGAGATAGGTTTAATAGAATCTACTTAAATAAGGGTTTTTTGTGGAGAGGGGACAATGGAAAGAGAAATAACTAAGTTTTAATCTATCAATACAACTAATTTTTCCTTAGTTCACCATCTCTTTAGTTGGTCCAAGTGAACTAGTGATCAATATAAGAATATTTTTTGTCTAAAATGGGATCTAAACCCCTCATGGTATTTCTAGTTAGGATGTAGGAATTCAATTAGTTTTTAGAGAGTTTATGAGAACTAAACCAACTTGTATCTTTGTTTTTTCCACCATATCATATTCACCTCCTTGTAGCCATTTAATCATAGGGAGGGCATAAAAATCCATTCCCACAATTTAACTTGAGATGAGGAGTCATTAGGCATACAATAAAGAAAAAATGAATAGGTATTCCTTGGATTAGTAGTAAGCACTAAGAAAAATTGTTGTTGGGGTCCACTCCTCAATAGATGATAAAATTAGCCAAGTATTGGGAAAGGTGGATCAACCTTGCATCCTAATATTTTGATTTATTATTTTGTCCTCATATTAGGAAATGAGGCATCTCACTTTGTGTTGGTAGTTATTTTTCATTTGTTGAATGCTTCAAGGGAGGTGTCTAAGATGTTCTAAATGCATATAATATTATTATAGCTTTATAAGATGAAACCCCCTTATGACATATTCTTATGACATTTAAGAGCTCATGACTATAGAATATTTACAGTAAAGTATTGACCAACATTATGAAAAATCATAAGAAATATTTTAAGAAATAACAACTGTGTCAAGGAAAAAGATGTGGACATTTACAAGAACTTTTTTTTAAAGAAAAAGTGGGAAACCACTTATAATTTTATTTATATATAATATTTTACATATAGTTGGTTCAGGCGGACATACTGGAAAGAAAGAACCAGCAAGAAAACCCCCAGTTGTAGTCCGAGTAACAAATTTTACAAAATATCAAAAAGACCAGTGAGGTCCTAGTACAAATGACCAATTGTCTGATTACAATGTTACAAAAGCACATTGGTTGAATACATCAGTACATATGCACATTCTCTTATGCACCCAAAATACCCAAAAGAAGACATCATACTAGATATACCCGTGACCTGAATACATAACACAGTGGAGATTACAAAACCTTACTAAACATAAGACCGATAAGCTAGGAAGCCACTTTCAAAAAGATGCAGATTTTCCACCAACATGCTGAAAGCCATTAATCGAGCTTTCTTTTGTTTCCACTCGTTTACCTTTGTGTTGGAGATCATGCTCAAATGAAGGTTTTGATTTGTTAATATCAGGCACATAACAATAATAGAATTTCTTTTTGGATGAAGATGGAAGTTGCAAATAATGAATGCAAACATGACTTCTCAAGAAAGAAATGGCATGATATTTTCTTTTTAAATCATCAATCTCCTCCATGGAAATGGCAGATCTGTATCTGTTTAGAACTTGGTAGAGATGTGAAGAAGTGTCATGCATTGTGGATAATAACATTCCTTGGAATATGTGAACATAGGTCTCTTCTTATGAAACAAAACCTTCTTTGAATAATTAACATTAGAAATTAATACAGTTTGGCGAGCATATTGTATAATCACACTAGAAACCAACAATGGAAGATTGAGAGTCTCAACTAAGAATTCCACCTTATAGATAACATTCATACTAGAAGCCAACAACTAAAGACCAAATTTCATAAATAAAGTTCATGTGTTATATATCATGCCTTTGAGGGGTCCACAAGTACCATGAGCCTTTTGAAATCCTTCTCCATCTAAATGCATCCATTCCAAGACCATTGGGGGGTGGGTATACAATATGAGCCAAGTATTAATTTCTAATGTTAATTATTGAAAGAAGGTATATAAATTATTCGAGCATCTTAATTCTCATACAGAGTTACATCTTAGTCAGTTTCTCAATGTATGAGTTCCATATATTTGTAAATTTTTCTTAATATAAAAACATATTTTATTTCATTAAAATTAGCCTATCTATTCCATGTTACAAACAATGCTCTTATTTTAAATTATAAGTATATAATTCAAAATTAATTAGTAATTTTCAAGATAGAGTACAGACAATTTCTTTAGTTAAAATAAAATAATATTCTTATTTCCATGTGAGAGTTATGTAGAATGGTAGTTTGATGTCTCAAAAAGATTTCTTTCATATATACTAAATTTTTATCATTGAATTATGAGTGAATCATCTCAATTATATATCCAAGAACATAAAAAATTTATAGAGTGGAAAGAAAAATAATCACACATTTATCATATTTTTGTAAGGTGTTCGAAAAGACTAAAAGTTTCCATCGAAAGACCTAATTAAGGAATAAAAAAAATGGAAAGTGTCTACCTCATTGTATGTTGACCTTTCCCATATAAAAAGATCATGGAAATGATAAATGGGTTGATATAAGAATTTTTAAGAATGAAGGCACAAAATTATAACACTAATCCTAAAAGCAACAAGAAAGGAAATGAATAAAATCTTCCTAGTTATTTTGAAAGAAACTTTAAAAGGTTCTAAATCTCCTTCACACCCCTTTCTAAATGAAGATAAAATTAATAAGTTACCAAATATTTCTTAGAGTTTAAGGTGGTGATTTTAATATGATTTGAGAATAAATAAGATAAATTAGATGAAATCAAGTTTTGTTGTAAAGGTGATGAATTTTGGGGGAATAAGATGAAAATAATTTTGAACCTAGTTGACTCATTAAATGGAAATAAGATAGATTTTAAAAGGGCTTTATTTAAAATATGTAAGAGTTAGATATTTACTAATACATTATATTCTCTATTTGATAGTTATTTCTTCCATAAAAATTTCTTACAATCTTATAATTTATTAATAATAGTGATGTGTGCATCCCTAGACACTCTTTGATAACCACACTATTAATGTTTCTATTTTTACTAGAGGATACTCTAATTGAAAAGCATGTAAAGAGGAAGGGTTAGTTAACCTTGATATTAATGCAATGAAAGGTGGGATTATCTTGATGGTATCAAAGTTATCTTAAAGATATATTGAAGGTTTTTCTTCTATTCCTGAACACATTTAGTGAAATATAATGAATATGTGTTATCCTAGAAAAATATGTATAGCATTAAGGATAAAATTTAGACTTTAAGTTGAAAGAAAATGTCAAATATTTAGAATAAAAATGGTGGGGATGGAATACAAGCTTCAATAATCTCCTTGTAATAATTAATTGCAATAATAAATGATTAAAACTAAACATGAATGGATATGTCACCAATAATTTTTAGATAAAAGGACTAAAATTAGAGCCAAGATATCTTAGTTCAAGTATCATGATAAAGGTATCAAATTCTTATTCAATGTAAACATAGCCGAGTTTGATAGATAAAAAGTTGGCCCCATTAATACTAGGGGAGCATTGTCTAATGAGATTAAGTTGACACTATTCAATTTTTAGAAGTTAGAACCCTAACATTTATATGAGGCTTGTAAAATAGAACCTTATTAGGAAGAGTAGGAGAGGAGAAATGAACCCATAATAATTATACTTATACAAATAAAAATAATAATAATGTTTAACCATTTGAAAATGTTAAATTTGTTTCACTATGATGATCAATAGCTAATTTGTACAAGGAGGCCACAATTTATAGGGAAATGAAGACTACATAAGAGGAGAATTTATTAACATAGTAGCTTGGTTGTAGTTGTTTCTTTAGCATTAACTAGTTTCTCTTTTTTCTTTTGTTGTTGTATATTTTATTTGATCTCTTAAAACTTATCAATGGTTCTTGATCTTCATAATGATTATTTTCTTCTTTTTCAATTATTATCATCTTAGAAGGAATACCATTTGAATTTAGAGAAGGGAGAAATGTATTTTTCTTTTAAAGTATTTAAAATATTATATTTATTTGATGCTTCCTTCTTAACCTCTTCCACTTCTTGGAAAAAATTATCCAACCACTTGAATCTCCTTATATTAATCAATTTACTTCTATGATTTATGTATGTATTTTTAGCGATTTAGTCTTTATCCTTTCAATTTATTCATGATATACTTTAATATAGTTATAACAAGTATATAATAATTTTTCATAATTGGTTATGCCTTAAGAAACTCTTTAAATGTGAAATTATTTGATGAGGGAAGATATAAATTAAGGTTATTCTTTCTTACTTACCTCATGCTCATCCATATTTTTTTTCCATAAACATCTCAAATCAAATTGGATTTTGCAAAGAGGATAGCTATATTTTAAATATTCGCTCTTAGTCAAAGTCATTTATTTCTTTGTACAAATTTAAAATTGATTTATGTAATTTAATTTTTAATAGTTTTAACATGGATATATGAAGAATAGTTTTAAATATATATATATAGTAAAGTGGACATATTTTTATATTTTCCTAATACTATAAAATTTAATAATACCTTCATTCCTTCTAATCCTAATAGAACTATTTTATTATACATTTCATTCAAAAAATCTAGTTTCTTTCCTCTAAATTTATTCTTGGATTCATACATTTAGCTCACCAACCATTTTTGGAGTAATGTCATAAGACTCAAAGGAAAAATATGAAGAATTTTATCCAAGTTTCCATTGTATGCACCCTAAACTTTATATCATGAACTGTTTGATATAAGTTCTCAAATAAATTTGTTAATGAACTGTTTGATATAATGCCTTAAATAAATTTTCAATAGTGTTTTTGACGGAGTATGATAGAAATAGTACTTTTGATATAATGCCTCAAATAAATTTCCAATAGTGTTTTTGATATAATGCCTCAAATAAATTTGTTAATGAACTGTTTGATATAGGGTGCATACAATGGAAACACTATTTCTATCATACTCCATAAAAAAATTACCATGAACTGTTTGATATAATGCCTCAAATAAATTTGTTAATGAATTGTTTGATATAGGGTGCATACAATGGAAACACTATTTCTATCATACTCCATCAAAAATTACCATGAACTGTTTGATATAATGCCTCAAATAAATTGGAGGTGCCTTGGTAGAAATGTATGCAAAATGTGGAAGCATAGACAGGGCATGTTAATTTTTTGACAGATTAGAAATGTATCATAGAAATAGTGTATGTTGAAAAGGATTTAGAAACTTTCAAAAAAATGCAGTTTCAATTCAACAAATTTGAATTTTTTTGCATTTAGGGTTTAGAAGTCTATGAAATCCGAATTTGACAAACATGGTGCTCGATATGCAAGTTGGGTTGATGAAATATGGAGAGATGAAGTCGAGTTTTTTTGTCATTTGCAGATCACGTTCATCATTCACCACATGCATAGAGCACAGGGAAAGAAAAAAAAATGAAAAATGACAGTGACAAGTTTTTTTTTATGTCTTATTTGAGGTGGTTCGGTGGAACCCATGTTCGACCGAACCCCTTAAAATATTATTTTTTTTGTTTATGTTTTGGGGGTTCAGTCAAACCAATGGTTTGACCGAACATATATGTTCGGTCGAACATAAAAGGTGGTTCAAACAAACCATTGAGTTCGACCGAACCTGTTGAGTTTGGGGAAAGGAAGAAAAATGAAATTTCCTTCCTCATAAAATTTGTAAACCACTATTGTGGTTTGACCCATTTCCTAATATCCTCATATTCAACCCCCTCAAGTTCAATCTCCTTCCTCTGCCCAATAAAACCCTTCATTCATTGTGCCTTACCCATCATCCTCTTCAAGAAACCATCTAGTTTCCTTTAAGAACTAAATGGTTTGAAGGAAGTTTTGAAATTATCAAAATATTAGAATATTAATTTTAATTTAATTTAATAGATAAATATAATATATTGGAACCTACAATAAGCTTGTTCTAGACATATTAATACTTGAAAGATATCTTTTCTTGACATAGGGGCCACAAATTAGGGTATCTCGACCAAGGCCCTTATTTTTCATTTGGCCATAAGTATTTATTTATCAAAATAAATTCCTAAGTATGATTTTCTAGGGTTTAATAATCCATCTATAAAAAATTGCATGACTTTAGGTTTAAGTATTTCTAAAATGATCTTAACAAACTCTACATCACTAAAGCCTTTAAATTAGGATCCTTTAAAATATACCCAAGAATTAATAGTGTTATACATGAGTTGATGTGAATGAGGTTTCTCTAGATTCTCTTGCCACATATATTCTACTAATGGTCATGGATTTGGATATTGAGGGTGTACATATTAATTAATGAATTAGCTTAATTATCCCCACATTATCAGTGATTACCATAACTTCTAGATGTACAAAATTATGTCCTACTCCCCACTAGGAAAACATGTTTCCATGAGGTGGCATAAGAAGAAAATAAAAATGAAATATATATGCTTTGGGAGCCTATATATATGATAATGTCAACTATTTCTTTCTAGTAGTGCTAGATGAGGAAGCAAACCATATAATCATTCTCTACCTCAACTAGCTTTATAACTTGTATTAATGTTAAATTTATAAATATTCATATCCTTGTTCCTTGTGGTAAGAATTAATTTATCTTTTAATATAATTATTTTTAGCAAGCCACTGCTATTCTTTTTGGGGTTTTTTGTTAAGGTGTGACTCTCCTTCATAGTTTGTGTAATAAGGATTATATTTTAAGTATATCTCTAATATATAAAATATATTTTTCAAAAAAATAAATAATTGAGTATACACTAAAATATAAGCTATCTAAAGTTGTAGTATTTTAAATTCATATCATGTAAATTATCATGGGGGTTATATATAAATTTCATTTAGAATATTTGTAGTTGTTATTAGAAAAACACTTAATTAGAGGAAATTATATCTAGAAAATGATTAATTAATTAATTTGTAGTCAAATTTAATTATTGAAGGATGAAACCACTATTCATGATTTTACATATGTATATAGGCAACCAACAAATTTTCACTAGCATCTATAACTATGAATTGAATGCTTGCTTGAATCTTAGAAACCTACATCACAATGTTAGCTCTAAAAACATGCACGATTGTAAAATGCTTTGAAATGATGTTTGAGATCTTGATTTTTGCAATAAATCACTGATAAATCCGCTCTTGAATGTCATTGATCATAAAATTTGCTATACTTTTTCTCTCATCAAAATTTTTAGGATTAATTTGATTAAAAGACCTTGTATTTATAGGTATTTATCCTTAATTTCCCAAAAAATAAACATTACAAGCCAACATTAAAATTTGAATTCAGGGACAATAAAATATCACCAAAAAAATATTTTAAATTTAGGTTCAAAGGCCTAGGGAGGACCCATTTTCCCATGAGGCACCTATTCCTAGAACACACATTTCTCAAGTTAAAGTGTGTTGTGTTGGCATTAATTGTTGTTGGGTTTCCCCTTTGGAAAATATAATTTATTAGGCTTGTATATGTAAAATAAGGCTTGTTTAGGCATAATTAAGTCCAATTTAATTGGGGGGCACAAAAAAAGTGTAAAAATGTAGAATGTACATTTTCCTACTCTACGCCACCATCGAGGAATAATTCAGCCTGTAAAGCTAGGTGGAAAAATTCCTTGTACCTATATCCACTCAACACACGTCAAGTGTACCTATTCATATACACAATAGTCATAGCACATATAATTATCAAATAGGGTAACATCATAGTCATAAAAAACTTATCCAAATATACATGTGCATAATCATCAAAATAAAATAACATAATCCATCATAATATGACCATAATATAATTAGATCGAATGGTGCATTTGAAACTGATGCCAATATAAAATTATGATGCTACGAATAATATTGAATCAAATATAAAGGTATAAGCATACTATCAAATCCAAAATATGTACTAAAGATTGCAACATGAGAGACACTACAAGTAAAAAATTAAAAATAAAAAAAAAAATCTTCAATTTTTTCTTTGAAATCAAAGCCTAGATTTGAACTCTAATGGCCAATGGTCCCTACCAATGCCTCCTAAACTCTATAAAACACTCAAAATTCCTTATCTTTACTCATAATTTAATTTCAACATCTAGGTTGAAGAGAAGAAAAAGAGTGAGTGAATGAGTGTAATTGAAGTGCTAAAAATGTAAGAGGGGTGAGAAGGAGAAATAAGAATAAGAAGATAGATTCTACACCAAGTTGGAAGGATTTTTTACGAATAAGGTAGGATTCTAGGGCTAGATTTTGAAAAAAAAATCATTAGTTTTATGTTTATATTTTAATTTTATTCATAATTTCATAGACATTGTTGCAAGTTTATATTCAAGGATTCATTGCAATTTTCATTCTTCATTGGTCATATTTTCATCAAAATTCAACATTGAAATTTAAATTTTATTTTCAAGTTGGGTATGTGCAGGATCATCATGGGAAAAATAGGCCCTTAAGTGGCAAAAAATTCAGAAAAATCAAAGTTAGGAAACTTGACGTAAAAATTTGAATAAGTTATCAGTATTATTTCAAAACTAAGAGTAAAATATATAGCAAATTGAATGTAGTTTCTAAACTATTAGGTTTTTTAAAAAAAATATGTTTGGTGAAAATTTTAAATTTCAATGAAGTAGTACTTAAATTTTAGGGAAAAAATAAGTAGGTGTCTGTCTGACCACCCTAACCACAATAAAATGATAATATTTTTTTATAATATTTTAGATATATGTAGAGGAATCATGTCCCGATCTGATGCATATTTTTTCGTAATTATTTTCCAAGTAAATAATTAATTATGAATTTTTTATTACAACTTTTTAAAAATATAAAAAATCGTATGTCTGACCACCTTAACTTGGTCAAAACTTCATATATATATTTTTTTAATCCTATAGTATGGAAAGCATAGAATGTGATGCATGTTTCAAATTAAAAAAATGTGACACCGTTTGAAAACTATAAAAAAAATTCAATTAGCCTATCAATTAGGACTTTAGTTGTGATTCAAATAGAAAATGAGTAATAGTTATTTATTAAATTCAAAGTAAAGCATAATTTATATCAATGGAAATCTGAGAATTTCCTTTAAAAACCCTTTTCATTTCATTAATTTTGGGTAAAAAAAATTTGTTAGCCACATACCCTACACATACTCATCATATCACCACTTTTTGGCTCATCATGATCCTGCACATACCTAGTTTGTCAAACTAGACTGAAAATTTTGTGTGTCCTATAATTTTGTGCTTTGTGTAACCTAAAGTAAGGAAAAAAAAAGTGAAATCCTTGGTTGAAAAATATTAAGAGAAATGATTTTTATTTGTGTATCCTCTGCTTCTATGTTTCATGTAATCTAAAGTAAGAAAAAACAAAAGAAAATCTTTATTTCTTAATCCTTTGCATGTGTAGTTTGAATTTTAATTTTAGAATTATAAAATTATACATTTTATATTATTTATCTCAGTGTCACAATGAGTACTCATGGCACAAGTGAGGATAAGGTTGAGGTTCATAGTGAAAGTATTGAATTTGATTATACACTTGAAGTTGAGACTAAGAGGGGTGGCCATGATGAGCAAATCCAAACCACTAGTTACATGTTTAGTGAAGTTGGAAGTATCAATTACCTCTCCATATTACTTGAAAAATATTCTAAGGATCCTTTTAATCATAAGCCTCCTTTGAAACAATTTAGAACAAAATTACCAAGAAATCCTAGGACATCTAGGGGCACAAGGTTGTGGAACTGCCACTCTTTAGGCCTTGAATTTTTTGGTAGCATTACAAAAGTTAATTCCTACATCCTTTATATCCAAAGAAAATGGTGTGGACGAATGTAAGTTTCTTGGGAAACTAGCAAAGTTGAAATATAGAGTTGAGATATATAAGCTATTGGGTGTTAGTGAAGACAATACATCTGGACTAGTATCTACTACTTTCTCTCATATGTTGTAGAGTCATCAGGGCCAACCGCATGATTGTACTTCTACTTTATAGAGGAAAGTTTCACATATAATAGGTTTTTCTTGAAGGTCTCATGCAGTCGAGTCTAGGGGGAAATGCAAGTTGACAAGTATTCTAGTAGTGATAAACCAATCTAGTTGAGTTGTTCAATGTGTAGTTGAAGGATGATATAGATTATGCCTTTGGAAAATTCTTTGTTTCTAATGGCATTCCATTTCATGTGGCTCGATCTCCTTATTATAGGGAGATTATTTTGATGGTATCAAGGGAAGGAATATCATATGTGCCACCAAGGGAGACAAAAATTGAGGACCACAATCTTATATAAGAATTATTCCAAGATAAATGTGTTAATGGAGAAAGTGAAGTAATGTTGGGTGCAAAGTGGATGCAATATAGTCATGGATTGGTGGATAGACATTAGGCACCATCCACTCATCAATATCATGGTTACATGTATAGAGGGATCATAATTTGTTAAGGCACAGGTGATCCCACAATAGTGGTTTACAATTTTTGGCCAAACTGGACACTCAAATATTGTTTTTTAACTAAATATTCACTTTCAGGAACCTATAGTGGCTAAACCATGAGGAATTTGAAGATGATGCAAACTAGAGTTTCCAATCATTTTTTCTATAGATTCTAAATATATTTTTTCTAGTTTTTTTGGAATCAATTTACACTTCTTTTTCCATCTCCCTCGAAAACTAGTTCTTTTGAGAAAAAAACATTTTTAAAAAGTGATGCTAACCATTTTTTTTTTGACTTTTTATCCATGAAGGATAAAATTCTAATTCTTTCAAATTTAGATTTGTAACTTTGATATCTTGTGCTTGCACTTGGTTAGATAGCTTTTTATTTAATATTTTTTCTTTAATCAAGTTTTAAAGTCAAACCAATTACAATTCAGACATAACACGACCGTATAATGAGTAAATTTTTTTGTATGTATCAAAATTCAAATTTTTTTTTTGTTCGATAAAGGACTTCAATATTTGGTGCACTCATATTTTTCATTTTGTTTCTATAATCTACTATTTTTCCACATGTGCAGAACAAAGAGCTTGATTTTCGGTGAAAAGCATATGTTTAATAAAACTAGAAAACAAATACATAATAAAACCAAAACATATTAAAATTATATTTGATGGATAGCTCGTTTTGAGGACTACTTGATTCTAGTTAGGTTTGTGAAGTATTTTCCATTTTCATCTTCAACCCGAGCTCTGATGTGAAAAAATTTAGATTTTTTTTTGTGTCTGAGCAGGAGAATGAGGGATAAGGGGGTCGAACGAACACCTAGGGGTTTGAACGAACCACCTTTTAATTTTCATTTCCTTTGGTTTTTTGGGTGGGAAATGGGGGGCAAGCATTTAAGTGGGTTTTCTCAAACCTGTAGGTTCGTTCGCACCCCTAAAACTATTTTTTTTGCCATGGGCTCATTTATTGTAAGTTTTCCTTCCTCCAAATTGTAAACCACTATTGTGCCTTCATGTGCACTTGACTATTTAAGATATTGCAAAGATATCAAATTTTAGTTTTAGATCCTCAGGATGCTATTAAGGAAGTTGGGCCACAAAATATGGTCTTAGTAGTGATAGATGCAACCCATGTGTACAATTTTTTAGGGAAATTGATTCAAAAAATGTATAGACATATTTTGTGAACTCCTTGTTTTATGTATGTCATGAATAATGTGTTAGGGTTAGAAAGAAGATATCTAACACTTAAATACATATTTGATTAGTAAAACAAAGAAATATAACACACACAAAATTATAGTAGAAATAAAAAAACACAGAATTTAATGTGGTTCACCCAATTCGGGCTACATCCGCAAAACCACAACCATCCAATGATTTTATTATCCAGTATAAAACATATTACAATCTTGCTAATAATTCTCTACTCTAACCACCATCCAAACTGCTTATAATAAGCTTTTTAGAATCTTCCAAAATTAGGGTGTTACAAAGTCATTTTTTTTCTTTTTCAGTGATTTTTACTTTTTCCGCAACGAAGCAGAAAAAATGGGAAATTTTTTTTTCCCGGGGGTTACCGCCCTCGAACCCCTGCCTAAGGCTTGGCCCAGCCCTGGACCCTGGTAGGAATACATGAATAGTGTATAGTATAGCATGATCAATCACCACATACCAACATAATGCACTCAAGGATATGTAAATGATTGATTGGATAAAAGTAGTTGTCAACAATGCTAGAGATTTGTAAATTTATATCTACAACCACTACACTTCACATGCACTCTTTAGAATATTCTCTAAGAAAGGATTATTGAAGCCTATTGATACTAGATATGCATCCTATTCCATTCTCTTGGAGAGAACTCTTGAGTGGCAAGAGGAATTGCAACTAATGGTTATGATAACAAAATGGAATCAATGGCTTAAGTCCAAGATATAGTAGGGGAAGAGAGTGAAGGATATAGTGAAGAGTGATGTTTTTGGGATGATGCAAAATACAATATCCATAATTGCTCCAATATTCTAGTTGATAATGAATGGAGATGCCAATACACCTAACCTATGAGAGGTGTATGACTACATTGATAATATGCTTGACCAAATGAGGGTTTTTTGTGTGAGAGAAGGACCCCACACTAGCATTCTACATTGAGAACATTTAACCAATCATTCATTAGAAATGGGAGAAGCTCAAAAATCCCTTGCACATGGATTCCTATTCATTGAACCCCAAGTGGTACTAGAAAAGGCCAAGTAGAGTTACACCCTTACATAATGCTGAGGTAAAGGAAGGGTTCTTTGGGGCCATCAAAAAGATGTATTATACTATACAAGAAAACATCATTCATACTAAGTGGAAAAAATTTTCCACTCGTATGGGTTATTTTGAGGTGACCAAGATGGATATGGAAACTGACACAAGAGGCCCCAATTTTATGGTGGAATTTCCATGGACCGATTTCTTTGACTACCACTCTAGCCATTCAATTGCTATCTTAGGTTTCTAGTTCTTCAACTACTAAGAGGAAATGATCTAATTATAGCTTCATCCACTCTCTTAAGAGGAACAAAGTTACATTTAAGAGAAAATAGAGGAATTGAACCAAATCAACTACTAAAGAGAAAAAGAAAGTCAAGTACAAATTAGTTATACAAAGTGACTCATTCTAGAATTCATTAATTAAATATAGTTTTCAAGAATTAAAAATGCTATATGGAATAACATTGACAAAAATAAAAATAAAAAATATTCTCTAAGAACTTGTGTGTACACATGTTTGTTGACTACAAGGAACCTAAGTTTATAAATTAGATGAGAAAATTTTCCAAATTCCATAATGTGTCTTAACAGACAAATGAACAAGATTCAATATTTGGTGGGGTGAATCTTTTAAATAAACCTAAAAGAAACCTAAAAGATACAAAGAATTTGGCACTTGAGGATTAATTAGTGATTGGAACTACAAATAAAAACATTAGAAAAAGATTATTTCTGTCAAAACTAGTGGAGGGATTTTAATTGGATTTTATTTTGTGGGTGTGAGCTCTCACGTTCTGCCACAAGTATCTTCCACTTGTCATATCCAAAAATACCCAAAAGTTGTCTACAATGGCTCCACTATTTTGTTAAATTCCACAAAAGTATGAAAGACATAGGTTAATTTAATTTAGTCTAATTTAAATATCAATATCCACAAGCACCAAAAAATGATTAATGGTTTTGAAAAATAGTACACAATTGAAACCTCTATTCATGATTTTACATATGTATGTAGACAACCAACAAATTTTCACTAGCATCTACCAAAAACCCTCCTCATGAACCTTACCTTACATTTAAAGATTATTAACCACTAAAGTATAAATATAGGGGCCACAAATTAGTGTGTATCTCAACCAAGGCCCTTATTTTTCATTTGTCCATAAGTATTTATTTATCAAAATAAATTCCATACATGCTATAGTGGGTTTTGTTCTGCATCAGATATGTCGACTAGGTGATGCACAAGAACTAATCAGTTAAGATAATGGGAAAAACTTACAACACGAATCTGAAAATAATACTATATAGGCAATAGCTATGCAAAGACACCTATCAGACAACACTCTCTTAAATAGAATATTCAGCTATGAGCAACTTACAACAGAATCTGAAAATAATACTATATATGTAATAGCTATGTAAAGACACCTATCAGACAACACTGTCTTAAATAGGATATTCAGCTGTGAGCAACTTACAACACGAATCTGAAAATAATACTATATATGTAATAGCTAAGACACCTATCAGACAACACTCTCTTAAATAGGATATTCAGCTGTGAGCCTCCATGAAGGGCAGACAAGCAGTGGAGTTTTTCTGGGAACAGTTAATCCAAACTCTTCCTCCACATCCACCTCACCCTCCACACTCCAGTCGAAGCAATGAAGAAGCTGAGCAAGTGCCAACTCAACAACAGAAAGACCCATGGAAATCCCAGGGCATCCTCTTCTTCCTGTTCCGAAGGGCAGCAAATCGAAGTCCTGACCTCTCACGTCCTTATCATTGCCCATAAACCGCTCGGGCTTGAACTGATGAGCATCTTCCAAACGTTTTCATCCCTTCCCATCGCCCACACATTCACATACACCCTTGTCTTTGGCGGAACAAAATATCCTCCAACGCTGCACCCTTCCATCGACTCGTGCGGAATGTGGCGGAAAGTCGTTTCACCACGCATCTCAAGTAGTGGATAACTGCAGATTCCATCTCTTGCATCCTGCAGCAGTTTTTTTTCTGTTTCTATTCCGGCAGAACATGTCCTGCACAAATATATACACTGGCAAACAGAATAGCATTTTTTAAAGCAGATCCCAATTTTTTAACTTACCAATATGATTGCTTTGATGTTGACTCGTGAGATTGTTTGGCCCTCCGTCTCGGCCATGTCGAGCATCACGTCTACCATATCTTCAACACGATCTTCTTCCTTCGCTTTTCTTTCTCCCGATCTACGATGAATGTGCTCGTCGATTACTTTCTCAGCAAATCCATCGTATATTTTGTGAACGGCCTGCATGCGACCACGGAATCCTTGCAAGTCGAGCCAGTCGAGATAAGGAATGAAATCACCAACGCAAAATGCACCCCCACAGCGAACATCTCGTCAATCATTTGTTTAAAGCCAAGCCCTCCACTCAATTCGTTGTCGGAATACGTCCTGCTGGCAAACATTCTGCAGATAATATTTTGAGTAAGGGAGGAGAGCCTCTTCTTCAATCCACACACTGCGCTCCGTGCCCGCTTTCCTGCCAGATGGAGGTGATCATGGCAGACACTTCTTCCTCTCTCACAAATCTGAAAGAATCGTTTCTCTTCACCGTGAGCAGCTCCACCGTCACAGCTTTCTCATGTGCCTCCAGTACGCACCATAGGGGGAAAACGCCACGTCTTTATGATCATAGCATGTGTATTTCCCGTTTGTACAGTTTGGTCTGCTTGCAAAGACCAAATCATGCGTTTTGAGGAACTCTTTTGCCATAGCAGGAGAAGACGCCACAACAGTGGGGACGGAGCCCAAACGGAGAAACATAATGGATCCGTACTTTTTTGCCAGCGTCGTAAGAGCCTGATGAGGAAGGTTTCCCAAGAGATGGAGACTTCCTATGACAGGCCATGGACGTGGTCCAGGAGGCAGTTTCAATTTGCTGCCATTGCTCCTCAGCTTATACAAAACAGTAGAAGAAGAAGAAAATCCCAAGTCCAATAGTCACGGCCTCATTCAGGGACTCCATGCTATGAGAAAAGGGAAATCTGTGAGTCTACAATGAACGAAATGACATATTTTATAGCATCTACAATCCACAGAAGTCAATAGGATTTAAGATAACGATGAAGAAGTTTCCAGTTTTATCTAATTTTACATTCTCAAATAAGATACGTAAATTATCAACGTATAAGATGTCTCTACGTCTCTTAATTGAATCCGATATCTTTATACACTCGACATTCCGGGAACCAACCCATTTTAACATACACGACATAATTGCCACAGAATAATAAAAACACTGGACAATATGAGGTGAAGATTCATTCCAGAAACTTGGAATGCATATGCACCGCACCACACAGAGGTTTTGAGCCGGTTTAGGGAATTTCTGCGAAGTGTAAGGAGATAGCGTCACACGTATCTTGTGAGTGACAGACTCGCACGTAAACTACTTATTGCAGAGTGGGTCTAAGACAAATTTGTTCCTATGTATAGGAATCGGTAAACAGAAGACCATGAGATTGAAATCTTAGCCAATTCCCCACGTTTTTTTTTTTCCCTTGGTCTATGCTGTCCTCCAAATAGATTTTTGACTTTATTATTTTTAATTAATCCTCCAAATAGATTTTTGACTTTAATTTTTAATTAATTGGGTCTATGCAGCCCTCAAAATGAACATTTGACTGTATTTTTTAAAAAATAAAGAATGTATTGTATCTTTATTTTTAATTGATTAATAATTACGGTCAAATGTTCATTTTGAGTGTTGCATAGACAATTCCCCACATTCTTTGTCTATGCAACCCTCAAAACAGACTTTTGGCTTTAATTAGTAATTAATTAAAAATAAAGAATGCATTGTATCGTTATTTTTAATTAATTAATAATTATGGTCAAATGTTCATTTTGAGGGCTGCATAGACAATTTCAGCCACCACACATTCTTGCTCTTTTGAGATCATATCATCTTTGCATTATTGACAGTTTGTTTTTTGGTTGTCTTATTCTTTGTAATTATTTTGTTCCTTTAAGTTTCATATAATTTTTTATTCAAATGATATTAATGGCAAGAAATGACAGTTAATGTAAATAGAAACAATCGTTCTAGATATTTTGAGAGAAGTTTAGAATTTCAAAGAAGCATGCAAGTTTTCACTAAGCGTCATTGTCAATATAAATGAAAGTAATTTTTTTTAATAATGTTTACGGATTTGTTTAATTCAAATTAATTGATTTATTTAATTAGTAATTGTATAGTAGGTATTAGATTTTTTTATAATCTATAAAGAGGATTAGTATATATTGTTCAATATAACAATTATGTTGAGTTATAGTGATCTTTTATATAAAACTTAACATACATAGTAATAATGTTTTTGATAAGGGATAGTCAAATTAAGTTACTAATAAGAATACTGAAGTGATTGAAAAAAGATTGAATTGCTTATGATTCAACAACTTAATCTTGATGAAATGCATTTTGTCTAGTGCAATGTATTGAAAAAAAACCATACTTTCATGAAATGTTTCCAATGTTGGCCAAACTCAAATGAGTTAATATCTTTTAATGAAATGTGAAAGGTAGTAGAGATTGTGGATTCGTTAATGTTGAGTGTTGCTACACCAATTAGAACAAGCAATGCAACACTAGT
>VDFB02193867.1:140523313-140589819 GCA_007258455.2 Sequoia sempervirens | reverse complement strand
AATCATCTTCTCCTAATATCCTTCATAGTAATGAAGATGATAGTTTTGTGTTAGAAGATACACTTGCAAGTCATGTTTATCCCTTTCCTAATGCCCCTACCATTTTGAAAGGTCTATTTGAACAAAAATATCTAATCATTGGCAAGCATGATTCTCCTTCTCTTGATGCCTCCCCAAGTTGTGATGAAGCTGCTTTAAAAAAAGCTAACCATGGAATGTGATAAACATTTTGTTTATTACTCCCCTAAAATCTCTCCTACTAGGGTAGTTATTAGGGCACCAGAGAATAAGACCTTAGGAAGCAAGAATGAAATCATGGAAAATGATAATCACATTTATCCTTCTCCTAATATCTCTCCTAATTGTTAAGAAGAATTTAGCAATGAGAGTCAAAGAATCCTCTTTGTCTCTCTTCCCCTAGGGAAGACATTATGGAACAAGAGAAGGCCATCATTGATAAACAAGACAATACAACCATTAATAACTCCTTTAATTGTGGGGTATGTGTAGGATCATGATGGGCCAAAAAGTGGCAATATGATGGGTATGTGGCTGACAACTTTTTCTTACCCAAATTTGATGAAATGAAAAGGGTTTTTAAAGGAGATTCTCAGCTTTCCACCAATATAAATTATGCCTTACTTTGAATTTAATAAGTAATTATTATTCATTTTCTATTTGAATTATGACTAAAGTCCTAATTGATAGGCTGATTGAAAAACATCTATAGCCTTCAAGCGGTATCACATTTTTTGAATCCAAAACATGCATCACATTCCATGCTTTGCATACTATAGGATTAAAAAAAGAAAAATTGAATTTCATAATATTTTGACCAAGTTAAAGTGGTCAGACATACGAGTTTTAATATTTTTTAAAAGCTGTAATAAAAAAATCATAATTAATTATTTACTTGGAAAAAAATTACAAAAAAATATGCATCACATTGAGAAATGAGTCCTCTACTTATATCTAAAATATTATAAAAATATATTATCATTTTATTGTAGTTACGGTGGTCAGACAGACACCTACTTCTTATTTTTTCCCTAAAATTTAAGTACTATTGCATTGAAATTTCAAATTTTCACCAAATAGATTTTTTTTTTTTAAACAAACCTAGTAGTTTAGAAATTACATTCAATTTGGTACATATTCTATTCTTACATATTTTTGAAATAATATAGATAACTTATTCAAATTTTTATGTCAAGTTACCTAACTCTGATTTTTCTAAATTTTTTGCCACTTAAGGGCCTATTTTTTCCATGATGATCCTACACATACCCTATGATGAATTCATTTTAGAAGAACCAATCCTTGAATGTCAAGAAAATTTGGTTTTTATTTCTCCTAATAACTCTCCTCCTAGGGAGGATATCATGGTGCAAGAAAATGAAAACAATAGTAATGTTTCTTCCTTGGGTGATGGTAAAAAGGTAATACTATATTTCCCTTTATTAGAGATACATCAAAACAAGACTATCGAGGTTATGAATGTACAAGTGTCCATTAGATCCCCCTTGACTATTGGACCTCATACATATCCCGTGGGATATCCTAAGAATCCTCTAATCCTTTACCCACCTTCACACAAACCTCAAATGCAAAACAAACCCAAACATATCCTCTACCCACCTAGGAATAATGTTTTGCGGCAACCAAGTCATAATACCATTACTCATACATACAACACTAGAAATAATTTTCAACTACAACAACCAGACCTGACACCCTTACCTTCTTCTAATCCCATTTTTCCTAGTGTTGTTTAACTTTGCATAGTGGGAAGGAGTGTGATCTTGTTGAACAACTTAAAGATACTCCTGCTAAGATATCATTATAGGACCTTATTCAAACATCCCCTAATTACCATAACATGATTGAAAGTGCCTTACAACAATTTCCTATCCCTTCCAATGCACAATCAAATGACATAGTAGCCATGATCCAATGAATGAACATTGACATTTTTTTCCACCAAAGGGAGTCCCCACTTTGGAAGTGAAAAAAAAATGAAGCTTTCATAATATTATCTCAATAAAAAAACATTGGCATAAAGTGAACCCTTTTCAACAATGGCTCTTCTCTTAATGTGTGTAGCATAAATCTTTGGGATAGGCTTCATGTGGATAAATCAAAAATTCAACCTATCTCTTTATCTATTAGTGGATTTGACGGTGTAGCAAAGAAGTCGCTTGGTGTGATCACTTTTCCTATTACAATTAGGAAGGAAACATTGGAAACATTGATCCATGTTATGCCTCATGAAATTTCATATAATCTTCTCTTAGGTAGACCATGGATTCATGCAATGAATGGTGTGCCTTCTACTCTTCATCATAAAATTAAATACATCTACAACAAAAAAATGTACACAGTTGACACTAATCCTAACCCTTATAGTGTCTTACAAATGGAGAAAAACAAAGAGAACCCCTTAAAACTGTTAACACCAACCACACAAGTAGACCCTGTGCAACAAAAAGATAAAGACAAACACATTGAAGAGGTCACAAAGCTATTAGAAGATGATTGGGGTTCCTTTAATTTCACACCAACATTCATGGGAGAATACAATATAATACACAAAGACTCTAACAAGGGAAAAGAGAAAGTGGTAATGTCAACGCAAAATTTGAGAGACCCTTCAACAACATCCACCTCAACCACTAAAGATGAAGAAGCAAATTACACAAAAACCTTTGATGAAACTCATTATGAAAAATGATTAGATCCAAAAGAAATGAAAAATATTTATGTAAAAGGTTATGAACTTATGAAACAACTTAGCTATAGGGGAAAAGGATGTGGTGCTAGATAACAAGGTATCTGCAACCCTATAGAGCCTAGCACGCAAGAAACGATTCATGGTATTGGTTATTGTCCTTTGATAGAAATAAGCAAACATCCACTTAACATCAATACTATTACAAAACATCCTTCTAAGCCAACTTTAATAGTAGTGCATCCTAAAATGATAGACACTAGTGGTCTTTATCCTTGCAAGAAATGAAAAAAACAAATAAATCCTTGCTTACTGTCAATGTCATCACATAAAACACTAATGATTTGAATTTGTTAGATTTTACATCCTTCTTTCAAGGAGAGAACAAAATATCATATTCTAAAGAGTTTTTTTAGGTATGACATCTTGCATTAAGCAAGAGATATCTTTGTCACAAACTACACTAACACCTTCTACCATTGAACAAGAGGGTATCTTGTCGAGACACCTCCAAGATCACTTGATATCCCTTCCTTCAAGAACATGAAAAAAATTCTACTACGATAGAGCTCATGGTCATGTTACTAATGAATGTAAGGCTTTATGTGATAAAATTCAACATCTTAAGGGGTGTGGTGCTCTTCCTTGTTTTGAAGCACCTAATTCCTCTAATATATGCTAATTTTTACACTAGCATGATTCTTGTCAATCATTTTGGCTCACCCTTGTCCTGCACTAAGTGGAGCAATGGGTTAGTTAGCCTTGTCCTTGTATGTCACTTATTGTTGCCTCTTTTGGCTAGTTGATCACATTTTATGTACATTTAAGAGCAAGCTTGGGATGTGGAAGACATGCCTTAAGTTGGCTCTCATGTGACATACTACCTTATTCATGATGTAGTTCAATTTGGAAACATATGACATGCAATAGGGCTTTCAGGATAAGATCTCATGTCTTCTTCTACTCTAAATAAATTGCTCACAATAGTGGTGTTAGCAACCACTTTAAAGTGGGGTCATACATGGACACTCATCAGGTTTCATTATGTGGTTTCTTTCTTCTGGTGATGCATCCTTTTCTTGGTTGTGTCATTAGGCTTGACTTCCTCCAAGAGCATGATATTTATTTGACTTGTCCTATCTTGGAAACATAAGACACGATGTTCCATAAGAAGATACCTTGCATGAACTAAGAAAAATCCCTTTGAAAATATCTTGCATTTACAACATCAGTTTGTTCATGAGCGCCAAGGATACGAAGTTTTTCTTGCCAAGCATGAAGCTCGAAAATCATTTTTATGGCACCTTATTAAAGTTATCAGGAGGTATAACTTTGGTATGGTTTGAGTAGGAAGCCCAACCGAGGCATGAATTTCCCCATAGCCACTTGTGTGTGTGTGAGTGCATACCAGCCATGAGTGTATGTTTCTCACCTTTTAGAACTTCTCACTTGGTGGATAGCCAAGAGTTCTATCACCTCATAGTGAGTATGCATTTTTTAGAAAATAGCCTAGATTTGATCCACATTGTGTTGGAAAAACAATTGAAGCTTGATCCACCTTTTTATTTTTACTTGTTTTTTCTTTCTTCTAGTTATTGTCATTGCATGATCATGTATTTTTTTTTCTGCATATCATACACCTTGTGTGTGTCCTCTTGTGCTTTAGTTAGTTTGACTTAGGATCTTGGATTCTAGGGGTTTGGCTAGCACCTTGATCTTTTTCATCCTTTTTCATTCGCATTGGTACACTTGGACCCCTCTTGAATGTCTACTTTAGTGTAAGTTTGAAGCATGTTCATCCTCTCACTAAAGTGGGGGCTAGATGTTACCACCAAAAAATTACACCTCTTCCTAGCTTGATTTGGGAATAATTAATGATAAATTGGACTTGATATCGCCTTGGTCTAGTGTTGTGAGGTGTTTTACAAATCCACATTAGGTCTTGAGCCTGTTTAAGCTAAATAAACCTAACTTTGTCCTAATTTAATGTTGTAAAATGTATTTATTTACATCTTCACATTGGATTCAAGAGGCTTGTAATTCAAGTGGACCTAATCTAGTCTTGTAATGTGTTTTACACATTCACATGGGATTTAGGGCCCTTCTGAGCTAAATAGACCCAATTTTTCCTTAATTTAGTGTTGTATAGTGCATTTATTTACACTTTGACATTGGATTTTGGGGCCCATTATATTCATGACCTTTATATCATCATTAATAGGCCCCTATGACCCCATATTGTGTATCCTAAGGCATATGTTGATCAAAAACTCAACTAAATCAATATATGAACTTAATTTATGCATTCCCCTAGATTCTAGCAAGAAAAATAGCCCATGTGGGACCCATTCACCACCTTGGATGAATGAGTCCCATCTAGGTGGGACTCATTCGCCCAGGTTGGAGAATGAGTCCCATTTGAGCTATTTTCAAGGTTTGAGTGGGAAAAATTGGGTTTTAAGTTTAAATTTCTTCAATGTCAGCCTTGGGAATCAAAGTAACGGATATTTAAATGTCTTGCCTATATAATCAAGCTTTCAAATCCTTATTTCATCCAAGTAACATAATTCTACATGTTATCAATTCAAGCAAGCAAGAATCAAGCATTCAAGATCATTTCTAAGACATTCAAAGGAAAATTTCTTCATAAATTGTTGTAGTAATTCAAGATCCATCATCATGGAGAGGTTCAAATTTCATTAATTCATGTTTATGATTCATTATCTTATTTCATCATTTTGTTTTAATTACCTAAAAGGGGTTTGACCAAGGAAAACCCCTATTCCTAACAATCAACATTTTCTATCTCTCTTTGTGTGATTGTAGATCTAGGTGCTTTGAAGGCTTGGAGATCATTAAAATTAGGTTTCAAACTTGTTGGAGTCATCTACCTATTGGAAAGGTCAAAATATTCACATAGAGTCACTTACAGCCCCAAAAATTAGGGTTTCAAATTTAGACACCTAGAGGAACAGATTGAGCAGACAGAGAGGAGCAAATCTAGACTTTGAATTTCCAGAAAAGTCAAACTAGACTCATTCGCCAAGAGTGGTGAATGAGTCCCATTATAGGTTTTTCTAGAGATTTTTGTAGATTTGGATACCCATTTTCCTGAAACTTGCTCTGGTACATATTTCCAGATCTGGGACTGATTAGCCTAGAATGTGAAATGAGTCTTGCTAGCCTAAAAATAAAAAAAAATAGGATTTTAGAGTTCCATTCCATCCCTAGCAAGTTTATAAGTGAACACATTTTGTTTCACAACTTTTTGTTTTGTTTTGTTTGCATTTCTAGATCATTTATAATTATTTTTCATATCACACTATGTTTTCCAACATTTTGTCTTTTCCAAGTTTACACTTGGTGGTGAACTCCTTTTATCATATTTATCCCCTAGGTCAACTAGGTATTTTTAGCTTCCAATCTCCTTTGCATTGAAATCTCGAGGGTTATCCTTGGGTGGAACCTTTGTAAAGTGGAAAAAAACCTAAAGTAAATCCTATCTCTACCATCTTGCCAACTAATTCCATTTTTGGAGGATCCAAACTCAAATCCTAAATTCATTTCTAGCTATCCAATAGTGGAACCTAGGGGAATCAAAAGTGTAGACCCAAGGCTTGAGGATCATGAAATCATATTTTAACTCTTGTAGAAAGGACTCATCATCCTATAGGAAAATGAGTCCCTAGATAACTTCTAGAAACAACATTTTGTAATAGGTGTATAACATTTTCCTCTTCTCAAATCTTCCAGAGGTTCATTGTTTTTGTTACTCCTATGTTTCATCTATCAGATTCAACCTTTACATGTCATGAATGAGTGCATTTTTTATTTTAATCTTTCTCTCAAAGCCCATGTTCAATCATTTTTGTCACTATTTTTGTCAAAACGACAACTTGCAACATTTTTCATACATGTTTATAATAATTTAGACTTCATAAATTTGAAGGGAAGTTGTGGATTATCTTAGTGTTATGCTTTAAATTGAAGATTCAAGTGTTAAATTTCATAATTGGGATCATTAGGTATTGTCGACATGTAAAATTGACTTAACACTTATCACAAATTCAGAAAAACTTGGAACATCTCAGAATGACCCCAAAATGTTTCAGAATAACTCTGAATCAACTCAAAACATCTTGGAACAAACCCTAAATGACTCAGAACAACTCTGAATCACCTCAGAACATCTTAGAACGGCCCTTAAATGACTCAGAAGAACTTTGAATCAACTCACAACCTCTTAGAATGACCCAAAAATGACTCGGAACAACTCTGAATCAACTTGAAACATCTCAGAACTACCCCACAACGATTCTAAACAACTCTGAATCAACGCAAAAAGTCTCGAAATGACCCCAAAATGACTTGGAACAACTCTAAATCAACTCGAAACGTCTCAAAACAATCCCAAAATGACTCATTCGAAACAACTTTGAATCAACTTAGAGTATCTCTGAATTAACTCAAACATCTTAAATCATCTTGAAATCATCCCACAACATCTCATAATGCATCAAACAACATTCAAAACCCTATTTCCTCTATTAATCAAATGATACAACATTATTTGATTAATTCACCTTTCATCATTTCAACCAATTAAATAAATCTCATTTATTTAATAAAGTCCTAATCTTATCTTATTTCATCCTAATTAGTCAAACAACATTGATTATTTGATTATGTTACTAATTCATCTTATTCCTCAAAATTAATTGAATTATTAAATCATAATAATTTAATTATCACATTTCCCTCCAAAATTTGAATAATTAAATCAAATCAAATCAAACTATTCAAATTGGAAAAAATCAAAATCAAAATCAAATTGGAATGAATGAATGAATTAATTTAATTAATTAATATTCCTCACCCACTTTTTGATTGAGGAAATCATGGATTGCTAACTAAGCAATCTATTTTGCTAACTCAAACATCTAATTCCTAAATCAACCTTAACTAATCAATCAATTTGCTAACTAAGCAATAAAAATCCTAACTATCCAATCTATTCTTCAATCACCCTAATTGTGCAATCAACTTTGCACAATATTCTCTTGTCTAAATCCTCTCAACTCATTTTGACCATTGATTTGGATATTCTCCAATGTGGTCTTGACCGTCGATTCAAAATTGCTTTTTTCTATTTAACAAGTCTTTCTTTTCACAAATTATGATGATAATCTCATCTTACCTTATGCAACGAAGTACTGTCAAGATCACGATTAAGAGGGTTGCATCATTCATTCAACCAAGCATCAATCATCAAGATTTTACACGTAAGCAATGGAGGCTTTGCAGTGATACAAACAACCCAACATCATGCAAATACACTCCAACAAGGGATGGTAATCTCTTTTTTTTTATTTGAATTCATTTTTTTAATCTTAGGGTCTCATTTCATTCAAATAGCTTAGATTTGTACATTTCATGAGTGATGGAATAGGATAGATTAAGTGTTTTTGAATTAGATTAGTTTTCTGATTTCAATCTTGCACTTTGATCTTGATTTTATATCATTTTCCTGATGGATTCCTTCCCCCTCACACATTCTAGAATGCCCTATGGGACCTAGGTCTTCCTCACTAACATTTATTTGAGCTAAGTTGCAAGTTACAGGGTTTTGAGAGCTTTTAGAGACATCTCATGGATTGCCCAACAAAAGCTCGCTTTTGACTAGAATTTTTTTTTAGCTTTTTCCAAAAGATCAGCACCTTTTCCATGGGAATTGCTCTTTTTCTCTAAAAACCATGCTATTGTTTTTTTCTGAGTTTGCACTGTATGAAAAGTTTGAGCTTTTGTCAGAAATTCTGAGCTTTTGATCCTTTTCTGAGCATTTGCACTAGAAAACAAGTGTATGAATCCTACACTATTATAATGAACTTGCTAATGTTTGCTTGTTTTGTAGGAACTAATGGGTTTTATGCAGGGAAGATGATCAATCCAATTTATTTCTAGATCTACAAGCATTTTTATTAAATTACGAATCTTCATTTTGGTGCTTAAAATTGAACAAAAAAACTCACATTCTAATTTTGGTGAGCTATCTAAAATGAACATTTTTAAAGCTTTCTAAGGTAGGAATCTTCATTTTGGTGCTTAAAATTGAACAAAAAAACTCTCACATTTTGATTTTGGTGCTATCTTAGATGAAAATTTTAAAGCTTTCTAAAGTAGGAACTTCATTTTGGGTGCTTAAAATTCAACAAAACAACTCACACTTGATTTGGTTTTGTTAAAATAAACCTTTTTGAAGCTTTCTAAAGTAGGAATTTCCTTTTTGGTGCTCATAAAAAGAACATAAAACACTTCAAATTTGGGCTCTAAAAATGAACACATTTCATGTTTTCATAGTTAGGAACCTTTAAATTTGGTGCATAAAAAGAGTGCAAATGTCTTTTAATTTATTGAAAAATGTTCAATTTACATTTTGTTGACCATTAATGAAAAGGCCTGATTTTCTTAGAAAAACTTCAACTTTGAGGCTTAAAATGAACAAAATGTTTTCACACCATTGCTATCTTAATTGCTTGATGTCTTGAACACTTCAATTGGTGTAAAGATAAATAGAACATTTCAGTTTATTCACATATTCTTAGGGATAACACCATTTGAGGTGTTTAAAATGAATCAATTTGCGATGAATTGTCTTCTATGCATGCATTGATTAGCAAGCTAAAGTTATTTGTATTCTTCCCTCACACCATTTTGGTGATATTGGGTGAGTGAAGAAAATTTTTGAGCTTCGCATTTATTTTAAATTTTTACCTTCTTAAGGGCCTGCCTATTGAGACACATCTTGCGCTGGAGAACTTATAGGTGACCCAAGCAGTACTTTTGTTCTGGACTACTATATAAATCTTTTGTGAGTGTGAGGAAATTTCATCACTCACCGACTGTTGATGTCCTATACTGACATATTCTTCCTCAATATCCTTGTGATGCATAAAAACCTGAAAGGGCTGGAAGGTTCTTAATTGAACAAAACACCGCATGTGTAGGTTCCTAAAAATAATATCCCCAAAACATGACTAAGAGCCAATTTTTTTAGAAGCCACCCTGTTTATCCAAAACATTCTCTAAAAGTGGTGCATCATAATTTACTTCCGAGAAGTTACTTACCAAGTTCGACTATGGACAAAGCTGGTTTACAATTTCTGGGAGGAACATTTTTTTGCTGAAATCACATATTTTTAGAAAATATAATGATTTAAGCCTTAAAAAGTTTCATTTAAAGCATTCCAATTGAAGAGGGTTTGATCAAACTACCTTAGATCAAACCCCCTTGGATATAACCCCGCTAGTATTAAACCATACCTATAACGGAGTCTCCTTTACACCTATCAAAATGCTGATAAAAACCCAGTTTTGATTTACTTTTTGGGGGATCAAATGAATTCATTTAAAATTTATATTTTGTAAGTATGTAGTCCTTATTATAAGCTTCCCAAAAAGAATAAATTTAAATAAATTTTATTTTATTATTATATTTTTTTATTTCTCGTGAATGTAGGTTTTTCACCCAAAATCAAGCTCTTTGTTCTTTACATGTGGAAAAATAGCAGATTATCAAAAAAGAAATCTAAAAAATATGAGTGCACTAGATATTGAAGTCCTTGATCCAACAAAGAGAAAAAAATTGAATTTTGCTACATACAAAAAAAGTTACGCATTATACAGTCGTGCTATGTCTGAATTATAATTGGTTTGACTTTGAAACTTGATTAAAGAAAAAATATTCAATAAAAAACTATCTAACCAAGTGGAAGCACTAGAAATCAGAGTTACGAATCTAAATTCAAAAGAATTAGAATTTTATCCTTCATGGAAAAAAAGTTATGTGTTATACGGTGAGCATCACTTTTTAAAAATGATGTTTTCTAAAAAAAATAGTTTTCGAGGGAGATGGAAAAAGAAGTGCAACCTGATTCCAAATATTTTGAAAAAAATATATTTATAATCTATAGACAAAATTTTATAAAACTCTATTTTGCATCATCTTCAAATTCCTCATGGTTCAGTCTCTATAGGTGTCCGAAAGTGAAGATTTAGTTACAAAAAAGTATTTCAGTGTCCAGTTTGGCCAAAAATTGTAAACCACTATTGTGGGATCATAGGCGGCCTGTGCCATAAGTTGCATGTAAAATCATCTCTTCAGAGCATGAGGCAAGCCCACCTAAGAGGATGGTTTCTCTCCACTAGGGTTGTAATTGTTTGATAATTTTAAACTTATCCAATTACATTCAAAGATAATTGTGACATCAAATTATATGTTTGATTTAAAGAAACATAACACATCAAAACAAACATTGAACAATATGGTCAAACCAAAAACCTTTTGGCTTAGTGTATAATTGCAAAAAAAGCCTTATGTTTGCACTCCTTGAAAGGATTTATCCTTAAAGGTTTCTAAACATTTTGATTTTATTTTCAGGTTACATTGATCAAAGTAAACACTTTGGTAACTATGGCTTGCGTGTTGTGATTTCACAACTCAAGTTATAGACATTCAGTACACATAAATTCCATGCTTGTGAGTCAGTCCAGTGTTATTGTATCATTTTCCATACCCAGGAACACAAAGGAATCAAACACAAAGAGGTTACAAATTGCCATTCTAACTCACAATATTTTTGCTAAACACTTAGGAGAAAAACAAACTAAAGTTGCTTATAAGGTCATTTACTTGAACAAGATACTTGGAAAACCAAATTGGTCACAAATTCTATCACTCATTATTCCCATACTACTTACTTAAAATCAAAATCCAACAAAACATTAGGATCATTCCTCCACTCAAAACTTCTATGATATAAACAGTTACTTGGAACTCACAAATAGTTTGAGTATCTTTCCCACAACATATCCTCTAGACCAAGAAATGGAATATTGAACATATTTCTTCAAAATTTTGATTTCCAAAAAGTAGCCACATTCCAAAACAACACTCAAAATTTAGAGTTTTTGAGTTTCATAACAAACCACCCCATACCACCACACCTTATTGTAAGGAAAGTTAAGTGTGGAAGCAACTCTCCTAATGTCAAAACCTCAGGGAAGAATGCAGAGATACTTTTAAATTTTACAATTGCAGTCCAAATAAGATGCACTTGAAAGAGATAACAGAAACAAAGAATTAGACATACACATATGAACACCAGATTTACGTGGGAAAACCCTTATGGGAGAAAAACCCACCACACCAAGAGAAGTCACTTTGTATTACAGTAATGGAGATTACATACAGAGATCGGACTTATCTTTTTGATGTCAAATTACAACAACTTTCACACTAATCAACCTCATACAAAACATTTACATTACAATGCTCTCAGACTCGAATTCATCCACTGATCATACAACCACACACCAATCCTTCGAGCTATCCAACCGATCACAATATTCAATCTCAAAATATAACCATGATGCCCCTGTCTGTCAAGCTTCCTCTCAGTAACGGCCGCAACAGTCTAACTGCTAGTGGTTCCCATTCGACTCCTCTGATTGGTTGAATACAAGCCACATAGGATAGTCTTCACTCAGTCAAAGGCATTCACCTTATGTTGGCATGTTGGTGAGACACTAACTGTGTCTCCCTGATGCCACGAAGTTAGCATTCGATATCGCCAAGATTCCATACTATCGGCAAGCTGAACATTACACCAAGTCCAGAGAGTTATTGCTAAGACTTCGCCATGTCACCAAGACCTCATACCGATGATCATCACTTTTATCGCTATCGCCAAGACTTATCGCTTTCACTGAGAGATCATACCGAGCCTTTATGTTATATCAAAATGTTCAACAGTTGGCAAGACTAATCACTTTCGCCAGGAGATCATACCAAGGTTCACAAGTTATCCTGAAGTATTCATCTATCGCCAAGACTTATCGCTATCGCTGAGAGATCATACCAAGCCTTTATGTTATACCGAACACCAAACAACAATCAGCAAGACTTCTCCCCATCACTAAGAGTTCTTAGCAAACCCTTAGTGTTACCCCAATGCCTCCGCTTGTCGCCCAGAGTCTCCCCAATATCTGATAAGAGTGGCCTGTCGGCCAAAGATATTCATATCGGTAAGACTTCATATCGAGCCACCATATGTTACTCTAAGTGTATACTGTCAGCAAGACTTTCCTTCATCGCTGAGAGTTCATAGCAAAGCCTCCATGTTACCCCGAAGACTCCAATCGCCATGAGTCTCCCTGACCACCACTTGACATTGACCCATCGGCAAGAGATCAACTCAGGCAGAGTGAGATATAAATTGTCATAGCGATCATAATGTCACAACGATAGATACATTCGGCATGGCTGAAGCAAGGTCACAGTGACCAGAATTGTTCACCAAGGTTTCAACTACTAGTCGACCAGACACAAATCATGTCACACCGACTTGGCTCTCTTAGAGGTTTCAGCCTATAGGATTGAGGCATTTATTTCCAACAATCTCCCACTTGAAAAAGATCACACAGGTACCTCCAGAGCACAACAAAACTACTAAAATTCATGGGCACTGAGGCCCATCGAATTGGCACACCACCTGAACTTGTCTATGCTCACTGGCTTCATTAATGCATCTGCAACATTCTCCAGAGTATCCAATTTTTCTAATGAAACCTTTCCATCCTCCACCATATCTTGTACAAAGTGATATTGTACATCTATATGTTTTGTCCTAGCATGGAAAGTAGGATTCTTTGCGAAAGAGATAGCACTCTAACTGTCACAATAAATTGTTATTTTCCCCGCATCAAAACCAATGTTAGAACACAAATGTTTTAACCAAACTTCTTCTTTACAAGCATGTGTAGTTGTCATGTATTCAACCTCTATAGTGGATAAAGCGACTACAGCCTGTCGCTTACTCATCCAACTCACTGCACCACCATTCAACATGAAATTATTTCCACTAGTGGATCTTCTGATGTCAATGTCCCTTGCCCAATCAGAATCCACATAGCCTCGAATTCTGAGAGTCCTCTGTGATTCAACCAAGTTCCCATGGTAACACAAAGCATATTTTGAAGAGCCCTTCAAATATGTGAATACTCTTTTCACAGCATCCCAATGTGTCCTTCTAGGATTAGCCATAAACCGACTAAGTACTCTCACTGCTTGGGAAATGTCTAGCCTTGTACAGACCATTGCATACATAAGACTACTAACCGCACTAGCATAGGGTACACTGGTCATGCCCTCCATCTCATTAGGAGATTTTGGACAGTCTTCAATAGATAGCTTCGTTCCCTGCAAAACTAGAACAACTAGTTGCTTGCAATCATTCATACAAAATCTCTCTAGAATAGTCTTAATATACTTACTCTAACTGAGCCAAAGTTTTCTATCCTTCCTATCCCTAGTTATTTCCATCCCCAGAATATACCTTGTTGCACCAAGATCTTTCATTTCAAACTTAGCAAACAACTAAGACTCAAGATCAGAAATCATCAACTTACAATTGCCTATGAACAACATATCATCAACATAGAGAGCAATAATAAGAACTTGATCACTTTCAGCTTTGTAATACACACAATGATCAGATTTTGATCTTACAAATCCCAAATACAATACAAAAGTATCAAACTTTTGGTACCACATTCTAGGAGACTACTTTAACCCATACAGAGACTTTTTTAACTTGCAAACCAATTTTTCTTTACCTTTCTCCACAAAGTGCTCAGGCTGGGACATATAAATCTCTTGTTCAAGATCACCATGAAGAAATGTTGTCTTCACATCCATTTGTTCGACCTCTAAGTCATACGCTGTTGCAAGTGACAAAATAAATCTGATAGATGTCAGCTTAGCTACAGGAGAAAAAATTTCCCCATAATCAATTCCCTCTACCTGGGAATAACCCTTCGCAACCAACCTCGCCTTATATTTTTCTACACTTCCACACTGCCATCCGCACTAATCTTCTTTTTTAAATACCCATTGGCAGCCAACAACTTTTATGCCTTGAGGCAAGGGCACCAAAATCGAAGTATCATTCTTTTCTAATGATGCCATTTCTTCATTCATGGCTTCCAACCAAGAGTTTGAATCAGACATTCTAATGCCTCTTTCATAGTTCTAGGCTCATCAAGCATAGAAATTAAAGCATAGGCACAAATAGACCTATCAAAGAGAACCCATACCTATCAGGCTGCTTTCTTTCATGAGCTGACATCCTCACTCTGTCGTAGGTCGAGGTTGCTTTTCATCAAACCTCGAACTGTTTGAGCTCTCCTATTTTTGGGTACATTTGAATTTTCACCTCTTATCATCCGTGTCGCAGGAATTCCCCAACTACATCCTTATTATTTTCTGACTTTGTCTCTCGATCAGAGATCCAAGGTAGAAGGCTCCAGCTCATGAAAGATTACACCCTTCACTGCATGTAACCTTTCTATATCAGATTCCGCCATCCTTTCTATGCTGTGCACTATAGCCAATAAAAATACATTTAATAGCCTTGTTCTCCAACTTAGATCTTTTCTCATATGGCACATGAGCATATGCCTCACAACCAAAAACACATATATGTCTTAAAGAGGGCTTCTTACCAGACCACGCTTCCAAAGGTGTTTTCTCAACAAGAGCAGAATTTGGAGAACGATTTATCAAGTAACATGTTGTAGCAACTGCCTCAGCCCAGAACTTCTCCTCCAAGCCAGCACTATTCAGCATACTTTGTGCTCTCTCCATCACTGTCCTATTGAACCTTTATGTAACTCCATTTTGTTGTGGAGTATAAGGTGTAGTCTTATGTCTTTTAATCCCATGGTCTTTACAATACCTCTCAAAATCATTAGAACAAAATTCACCACCATTATCAGTCCTTAAACATTTTATTTTTCTTCCAGTCTGATTTTTTACAAGGTTCTTAAACTCCTTAAACCGACTGAACACTTCTAATTTAATTTTCAAAAAATAAACAAATGTTCTTCTCGAATAATCATCAATGAACGATACATAGTACCTTGACTTAGACAAAGAAGGAGCATTCACTGAACCAAAAACATCATAATGAATGTAATCAAGAAAACCAGAAGATTTGTGAGGATTGGAATAAAATGAAACATGGTGTTGTTTTCCATATATACAATGTTCATTGAATTCAAATTTGAGGTTACAATCTTCGAACCCCTCAACCAGGTTTTTATTCTTCAAGTTTTTTAAACCTTTCTCACCAATGTGGCCTAGCCTATGATTCCAGAGCATAGTCTTTTCTGTTGGAAGTTTAACTTCCATAGAGTTTACACAATTAGGAACATTTCCCTCTTTTCCTCCATGAGTAGCTTTCTGTGACTTTTCAGAGACACTGTTACATTGAACAATATGTGCATCCAGCTTGTACAAGGTACCAACACGAGCACCTCTTGCTAGCACCATAGAGCCTCTAGTCATCTTCCATCCATTTCTAAAGAATGTGACTTGCACTCCAATATCACTCAGCATACTAATAGAAAGTAAGTTTTGAGCCAGACTTAGTATATGCATTACATTATTAATTCCCTTCACTCTTCCATCAGGGAATTGAATTCTAACTCTTCCACGACCAACTATTTCCAATGAAGAATCACTTTCCAAATACACCTTTCCACCATCGTATTTTTCATATTTCGTGAACCAATCTCTATGAGATGTCATGTGGAAAGATGCTTCAGAATCAATCAGCCAAACATCATCTGATGCCTACGTAGCCAAGGCTGCAATGAAGGCGTCTGCATCACTTTGAGAAGAATCATTTTCAAAAGAATACTTCTTCTTCTTCTTCTCCTCTTTACAATCCTTTCAGACAAGACCAAGTTGCCCACAATTCCAGCACTTCACCTTGGACTTCTTTCCAGGAGACTTTGATATCCCCTCTGATTTTGATTTGGACTTCTTGTCCTTCTTCTTTCCTTTATCTTTCGATCTTCCTCTAACAGCAAGAGCCTCCTTCACCATCTCAGAAGATTTCATTCTCATCTCTTTTGATAACAAAGAAGCAACAACATCTTCCATCTTGAAACTAGATGTTGTACTCCCAATAGCCATCACTAGGTGATCCCAAGAATCTGGCAAAGAACACAATATCAGCATACAGCGATCCTCTTCATCAATCTTCACACCAACAGATGTTAATTGTGCAATCAACATGTTGAAAGCGTTCAAATGATCAGCAACAGATCCTCCTTCCTGCATTCTCAAAGTGTACAATTTCTTCCTCAAGAACAATTTATTCACCAAGGACTTCCCTTGATAAATAGATGCCAGTCTCTTCCACAAGGAAGATGCAGTCTTCTCTTCATGCACATTCAGAAGAACGGAGTCTGCCAAACAAAGTCTTATCAGCCCCTTAGACTTTCTATCTGCAAGGTCCCAATCCTCTTTCTTCATGCCTATAGGCTTAGTTCTAGACACAACAATCTAAAGATCATGATCAACCAACAGATCTTCCATTTTAAGTTTCCACAACTCAAAACTGTTGCCATTGAATTTATCTATTTCAATATTTCCTGATGTGCTAGCCATCTCAATCTATAATTTAAATTTGACAAACGTCTACAAGACTCCCACTAAACAGAAATTGACTCAAAAAACCTAACGTACCCACAAGGATAACACAACTAGCCAAGCTTTGATACCACTTGTAAGGAAAGTTAAGTTTGGAATCAACTCTCCTAACGTCAAAACCTCAGGGAAGAATGTAGAGATACTTTTAAATTTTACAATTACAGTCCAAATAAGATGCACTTGAAAGAGATAATAGAAATAGAGAATTAGACATACACATATGAACACCACATTTACGTGAGAAAACCCTTACAAGAGAAAAACCCACCACACCAAGAGAAGTCACTTTGTATTACAGTAATGGAGATTACATACAAAGATCAGACTTATCTTTTTGATGTCAAATTACAACAACTTTCACAATGATCAACCTCGTATAGAACATTTATATTACAATGCTCTCAAACTCGAATTCATCCACTGATCATACAACCACACACCAATCCTTCAAACTATCCAACCAATCACAATTGTCAATCTAAGAGTATAACCATGACATCCATGTCTATCGAGCTTCCTCTCAGTAATGGCCGTAGTAGTCCAACTGCTAGTAGTTCCCATTCAGCTCCTCTCATTGGTCGAATACAAGCCACATAGGATAGTCTTCACTCAGTCAAAGTCATTCACCCTGTGTTGGCATGTCGGTGAGACACTAACCATGTCTCCCCAATGCCATGAAGTCAGCATTCGATATTGCCAAGAGCCCATACTATCGGCAAGATGTTACACCGAGTCCAGAGAGCTATCACTAAGACTTTTCCATGTCGCCAAGACCTCATACCGATGATCATCACTTGTATCTCTATTGCCAAGACTTATTGCTTTTGTTGAGAGATCATACCGAGCCTTTATGTTATACCAAAATGTTCAACAGTCGGCAAGACTTATCACTTTCACCAAGAGATCATACCAAGGTTCACAAGTTATCCCGAAGTATTCATCTATTGCCAAGACTTATCACTATCACTGAGAGATCATACTGAGCCTTTATGTCATATCAAACACCAAACAACAGTCGGCAAGACTTCTCCCCATCACTAAGAGTTCTTAGCAAACCCTTAGTGTTACCCTGATGCCTCCGCTTGTTGCCCAGAGTCTCCCTGATATCCAATAAGAGTGGCCTGTCGGCCAGAGATATTCATATCAGTCAGACTTCATATCGAGCCACCATATGTTACTCTGAGTGTATACTGTCAGTGATACTTTCCTTCATCACTGAGAGTTCATAGCAAAGCTTTCATGTTACCCCGAAGACTCCAATCGCCATGAGTCTCCCCGACCACCACTTGACACTGACTCATCGACAAGACATCAACTCAGGTGGAGTGAGATATAAATTGTCACAGTGATCATAATGTCACAGCGATAGATACATTCAGCATGACTGAAGCAAGGTCATAGCGACTAGAATTGTTCAGCAAGGTTTCAACTACTAGTCGGCCAGACACAAATCATGTCACACCGACTTGGCTCTCTTACAGGTTTTAGCCTGTTGGATTGAGGCATATATTTCCAACACTTATGACCATTTGGTGACCTACAACTCTCGTTCAACAACCAAGCCTTGTAGCACCTATTATCCAATCTAGCCTTATGCTCATTGAAAGTGCCCAAACTAACATCATCAACAGTTTGAGAATGTTCATTTTTGAATAAAATGAAACACCTTACCAATTTCTCACTACATCCATCATCTTAAACGAAGAAGAGGAAAAGGAAAACATAGCAATTGGAAGACCCATATTACTACCTCCTGCTTGGAAATAGGTAGTGAATGACCTTGCGATAAGGTATTGAACACCATAAACCACCATACAACATACCTTATGACCATTTGGCAACCCACAAATCCCATTCAACAACTAGGCTAACCACACCAATCTTTCAGCCAGGTAGCATACACATTGAAGGTACCCAAACCAACATCATGAATTAGTAATTTGAGAATGTTCATTTTTGAGAAAAATGAAAAACCCCACCAATTTCTCACTGCATCCATCATCTTAGATGCAGAAGAAGAGAAAACAAACATAGTAGCTGAGAGACCTATATTACCACCCCTCGCTTGGAAATAAACATCCTTATTCATCCATGATCTCACATAGAGTTAGGATCCCCAAAGTAAAGACTATAAGTCATTATTCTTGACTTAGGCTTCTTAAACCAAAAGCTCTCAAGAAACACCTTGCAGCACTACATAAAAACATAAAAAAACTGGTGGCAAACTTTTATAGATGTGCTTCCAGGAATGATCTAGATTTATACATATTCTTTTTTAGTCAAAACCCAGGTCTTTTCCATGATACTGAACTCCTCTAGAGAGGCAAACCAAATTCACATACCTAAATCTACCCTCTTATTTAGGTCAAAATTGGATTTGAAAACTTTAGAGGTCTAGCACCATTTTTCCTACCTTTAGATCCAATTTTTTTATGACAACCACGAGATCACAACATAGAGAGAACATGGAATCCAACAAAAGAAGTGATAGCATCCCACCAACAAACACCACAAAAAATGAAATGGACTGATAAGGATATAAATCTAGTGACCTTATGATAGGGCATTGAGTATCAAAACATCCACAAAACATGTCAATCTATTACCCAAATTACTCTTATCAAGGGCAACAACATTAGGTATTTCAAAATCATGATCAAGGAATAAATCAAAAACATCAAATTTCCCTAGATAAAATTGAAAGAGATCTTGAGGAAATTAAATGAAAATGAAATACAACATACATCAATGCCTTATTCAAGGTTGGGACATTACATATCCACAAAAAAGGATGTCATTCCACAGACACCTCAATATCCACATCAACAACACTCCCAATATCCACAATATCAAGAAGTTTCGCAAAACCAAGGTGAACATCAAATGCAATATCAAAACATACCTCAATTTTCATATCAAGGAGTTTAGCAAAATCAAGTGAAAAACAATCAAGAAAAACCATAGAGGATAGATTACCAATGAGAAAGAAAATTCACCCCTTTGGGAGAAACTTTAGAGGTAATCATGCATGAACTAGTACAATAGGAACTTATCAAGATCAACAGTAGTCCAATTTATGGTGAACCAAGCTTTAAACTCCCTTGGTATTAGAAGTATTAATAATGTGAGTTCCAAAAAATCAAAGGTCACACAACAAACATATGTGCTACACTCAAAAACCTCATCCAAGACCTCATTGATCAAGGAGAAATAACTATTAAATGGCCATCTACCAATGACAACGTGAAAAATGTCTCAACCTCAAAAGTTGAAAGAAACAATAAAGAGATATATATCACTGATCACATTGACAATGTGTCTACATCATCCAATGAGCAAGAGGACATACATCAAGAATTTAATCCCAAGCATGATCAAAATCAATCACTCGAGTCTAGAAATGATTAAGTCCAATATATATTGACATCATCCAATATCATGGCAATACATATTGAGGATCAAGAGACTCTTAATCCAACACTTATACCCAATGAAGAAAAGATAAGCGAAAAGCTTTCACCCATAAGCCCACAATTTGAGTAAATCCAAGGATTTTTTATAGGAAACCCTTTCTTTGAAATTGATCCATGTCAAGAATGTGAACCAAAGCATGTCAAAGATAATACCATACAATGTCAAGATCAAGAAACCTTACCATCAAAATATTACAATGACTTGGTAGATATCTTCCAAGACATCCAAAGCTTTCCAAAAGAACACATCCATATGCCAAGCATACATACATCTACCCATGAGATGCTTACTCCTAATGGACATGTAGATGATCTTCCTCCAAAACAAGAGTCGCATACGCTTGATATCATTACCATGGAACAAGAGTCACCTACTCTTCACATTTGTACACATGATCAAGATATAGCAAAATCTATAGACCTATTAGAAAGTGATCAAGAAGGAGAATTGAAATTAGCAACATCCTCCAGGCAGGTTGAAGACATCGATCATGAAAATATGGAGCACAATATCCTAAAATCAACAAGGATAATGGAAAATCCTGAGCAGCAAAATAGTGGGTATACACCAGTCAAAGGAGCATTGATATATTTTGAAGGGCCATCGAATTATGATATTTCACAAGATCAAGTTGAAAATATCAATCAAGAAGTCATCCCTCATATGAAGGATCCTATTAGTAGAGAAGTTATCACATTTGAAGATCCACAACAAAGTAGAGAAGGATTAGCACCTAGTTTCTAGGGTAAAACATATCTTATGGAAAATAGAAAATTTCAACAGACAAATTATCAAGATGAAGGATTAGGCCTAAATGAAAAAAGTATCCTAAAACAAATGTAGATTATTGGCAATCCTAAGCATCAAAGTCTTGGTTATTTAGCAAGTAAGGGATCTAAACATATCAATGATACCTCTCTAATATCGGGGGAAACTTTATCCAATGCAAGCATCAACATAGAGAGCACAAAGAGTCTTTATGATGAAATTGTTACCAACACTACAACTAGCCATGTCATGAATCATCATCCACATATTTTTTCACCTTATAATTGGGACCAAAAAAAAAGAGAAAAAGCTATACCTAACATAATTAGAGGACTAGTCCAAAAATTTCTAACACAACCCAACTATGTACTTTAAACAAAGTTTTTGTATGTCTGGTATGAACAAGAATACTCTTTGTTTGTAAAGTCAAATTCCATGAAATAGATACAAAGTCACCTTGGTCATTAATAGTCTGGTGCATCGTATATGTATGCTACATCAAACAGGATTGTTCAAAATGTAAATCCTCCAAGTAAAGAAAAAGTAACATCATCAACTACTAACAACATCACATTTCTATCTATCATCAAATATTTCTTCTAACTAACATCCATCCTATATCCATAATGTTTCCAGTACATATCATGATGATAATAAGAAATTAAAACATCATGTATCATGTATGGGGCATAGATCCATCATATATCAACACAACATAATCATCATATACTGTCATCACATCTAGCCATAAACGAGGATGAATCGAAGAAGGTATATCTCATATATATTATTAGAAAAAAATGGCAATACGTCATCATTAGTGAAACAAGTGTGATAGGATAAACAACATCATAACATATATGAGGCCTTGACTGGGCCAATGAATATATATACAAAAAATCATGTCTACATTATGTCTCTGAACAACAACATAAAAAAGATCAAGTACACTTCCCAGCAAAAAGGAAACACTCTATAGACTAGGCTATGGACCACCATTTGGATCTAGGTGTCTAACAGGATGACCACCTGCAATTATTTCAACTCATGATATTAGGGTTTCACTCTAGACAAGTAACTGACACATAATGACGTAAAACACGATGACAAACAAACACATGCCAAGGTTCTCAACAAATGCTATAGTCCAATGCAATAGGAAAAGTAAAATGCAAGGATTTTGAGAAAATGCTCATAAAACACCAAGAAAAAGTGAGCTTTTCAAGCAAAGGAGAGGAAACAAGGGCATGGAAACATGGCAAAGGCATGGAAATATGTCAAAGGCGACCTTTCAAGACCTCAAACAGTCAAAGGAAATCTTTTAGAACAAAGGTGAGCTTTAAAGAAAATTCTCAAAAACAAAGGTGTGGATTCTCAACATGCAAGGACAAGAAAAATAAGGCAAATGCTCAAAAATCATAAAACTTCGCTATTGATCAGGACACTTTTTACCCTATCTTCAAACAACCATATCTTGGTCATACGAAAGTATTTTTTAGTGATTTTTTTTTAAAAATGGGGTAGAATTTCACAATATTTGCAATGGTGTAGGTGGTTTTTAGTTTTTATATAGATAAATTTTCCATTTGGGTTGTGAGCCTGACCTCAAACTCAAAATTTTTGGACAACCTCTCGAGGGGGCAACATAGAGTCTTACCATCATTCCATGAAACATTGGGGCACACTGGGGCATAAATTTTTTTCATAAAACATTTGATCTTAAAAAAAAATCTTTGAAACAAAGCAACCAGTACTTTGTATCAAAGAGGGGCAAAATGTAGACATGTAAAATTGACTTAACACTTATCAAAAATTTATAACAACTCGGAATGTCTCAGAATGACCCCAAAATGACTCGAAATAACTCTGAATCAACTCATAATGTCTTAGAACGAGCTTGAAATGACTTAGAACAACTTTGAATCAACTCAAAACATCTCTGAATGACCCCAAAATAACTTAGAACAACTCTAAATCAACTTGAAATGTCTTGAAATGACCCTAAAACGACACAAAACAACTCTAAATCAACTTAGAACAACCTTGGGAATCAACTTAGAACTTGATCTTGGAACAACTTTGAATCAACTTAGAATGTCTCAAAATGACCCTGAAATGACTCAGAACAACTTTGAATCAACTTGGAATGTTTCTGAACAATCCTAAAATGACTCGAAACAACTCTGAATCAACTCATAATATCTCTTAATTAACTTGAACATCTTGAATCATCCCATGACATCTCATAACACATCAAATAACATCGAATGACATTCAAAACCCTATTTCCTCAATTAATCAAATGATACAACATTATTTGATTAATTCACCTTTCATCATTTCAACCAATTAAATAAATTTCATTTATTTACTAAATTCTTAATCTTATCTTATTTCATCCTGATTAGTCAAACAGAATTGATTATTTGATTACATCACTAATTCATCTTATTCCTCAAAATTAATTGATTCATTAAATCATAATAATTTAATTATCACATTTCCCTCCAAAATTTGAATAATTAAATCAAACCAAATCAAACTATTCAAATTGGAAAAAATCAAGATCAAAATCAAATTGGAATGAATTAATTAGTTAAATTAATTAATATTTCTCACCCACTTTTTGATTGATGAAATCATGGATTGCTAACTAAGCAATCTATTTTGCTAACTCAACCATCTAATTCCTAACTTAACCTTAACTAATCAATCAATTTGCTAACTAAGCAATCAAAATCCTAACTAGATAATCTATTCTTCAATCACCCTAATTGTGCAATCAACTTTGCATAATCTCCTCATGTCTAAATCCTCTCAACTCATTTTGATCATTGATCTAGATATTCTCTAATGCAATCTTGATCGTCTATTCAAAATTCCTTTTTCTATTTAACAAGCCTCTCTTTTCACAAATTATGATGAGAATTTCAACTTACCTTATGCAATGAAGTGTTGTCAAGATCACCATTGAGAGAGCTTCATCATTCATTCAACCAAGCATCGATCATCAAGCTTTTTCACATAAGCAATGGAGGATTTGCAATGATACAAACAACCCAACATCATGCAAATACACTCCAACATGGGATGGTAATATCTTCTTTTGTTATTTGAATTCATTTTGTTAATCTTAGGATATCATTTCATTCAAATAGCTTAGATTTGTACATTTCATGAGTGATGGAATAGGATAGATTTAGTGTTTTTGAATTAGATTAGTTTTATGATTTCAATCTTGCACTTTGATCTTGATTTCGTATCATTTTCCTGATGGATTCCTTCCCCCTCACACAAGTATTTTTCATTTGTCTCCCAAGATTTCATTTCAGTCATATTTACCCCGCTACACAAATGAAATTGTCAGATCTTCCATAGAATTGACTCACCTAAGGGATGAAAGATAATTCTATCTTTGAGGATCTTATTTCCTGAATGAAATAGAAAATAGGTAGGTTCATTAAACCCAAATTTTCCATTTCTATTTATAGTAAGTTTGGTGAAATAGTCCAAAAATTTAGTATTAAACCATATGGGTTTTGAACCCCCTAGCCTATTTTTATATGTTTCATTATGGTGAACATGAAATTTTGAACATTCAAATTATTGATTTGGAGTGCATTTAAACACTAGATATAGAATTTGAATTAATTCATTTCATTTAGGGTTTCTAAATCTGGCATAAAGTTGCATTGCATTGTAGTTGTAAACTTGTATTTTGCATTCATTTTAATCTAGAAATTCAACAAAAATTGCATAATGTTAGATTGATTTTCCATAGTATTTACATAATAGTATACTTTTAGTCATTTAAATCAAAAAATTGGATCTAAATTATATTTAAAAATAGGTCATTTTGGTTGTCATTTAGCATCATTTTACACTTGCATTCAACTCTAATTTTCTAGATTTTTGAAACTGTCAGTACCAGTTTGCAACCTAGAAAACAAAACATACAAAACAACTTAGAAATTACATTTTTCATTTTTAAAAACCCTACATAGAGACTCATTCTCCCATGGGAGAATGATTCCTTCAAGGCCTCTCAAAACCATTTTTTTTTTAGCTTTTCTATGGTCTTCTACACTTCCCAGATATGGTGGTAACCCATTGTTTCAATCTAGCAATTTTTAGGAAAAAAATTTATGCATCTAGGTCTAATAATCCATTTAGTGTATCCATTTTAAATCATTCCAAACTTATTTTTGTATTGAAAATCGTCAGACTTTTAGGACAATTGTTTACATTTCTGAAGCATTAAATAAGTTGAATAGATTACTTTTCATGTTAGCATGTTTCCTTTTCAAATATGTGGTTTTGACATGGTGAAGAATGGATTGTATAAGTATAATATCCCCTCTTATGAGTACAATTTAAATAAAAAAAATGAGGTCATTAAGAAACATGCTAGTCATCCTCCCACCATCTTTCCTAGTTATGAGAACATTTTAGAGCAAGAGAACCTAATGTATGAGGGAACCATGCATACCCTCACAACAAAAAAACTTCCTTTAATATAAAAGAAACATGAAATATGCATTCACACAATGTTGCAATAATATCATAAAAACTAGATTGCTACTTGCAACCAAATCACCAATTTCATTACAAACTATTTCTCAATGTTTACATCAGTCCTTAAGGGACTCAAGGGCTGAAACATGGCCCATATTAAATCACAAAAAATAGAAAAATAACAAATACAACAGAAAATTGAATCTTCCCATACATTTTTCAAACCCTCTCTTGCAAATAATGCATAAACAAAGCATAGGAAACCTGCTATCAACAATCTTCGATGATCAAACACTATTGTAGCTTCATTTCCATGCCTTTAACCCACAATCTCTCAATCTAAAGAAACCCTTACAAATATTTTAAGAATTTAATACAAAATTATTTACAAAAAAAAATCCAATGGCTTGTAAAACCACTCCTTTCAGCTCCTGCAACAACACAAATTCAACACAAATAACTATACCCATTTACACCAGCAACTTTTGGAGTCTCAATGGCTGCACCACAACCATAAAACCTGTAGAACATCATTCCTAAAACCATCCTTATAGGTATTCCATTCCCTCCTTGATTCTTCCCACCCAAGCCATCGGAAAGCTAAAATGAAAAATGAAAAATCCAACACTTTTATGCCTTACCCATGAAGTGAAATGAAATGCCATTACATTTCAATTTAATTTCTTGGAATTTCATGAAGATTCCCAACTTTCACACCCATTCTTCGATGAGTTACAATGCAACAACATTAATAAATGATATTCCAAATAAAGACAATTAAATTTATGGCATGGTGCACAAAGAAAGTGGGATATTTATCCCTTTTCTACTTTTTTATTTTATTTTAAGTCAGTTTTCAATCCCTATCATCTTGGGTGCCGCCCACCACTTCCCTATTTATTATGGATTTTTAAAATATGCAATGAAAATAATTCCCAAGTCAAAATCAACACACACCTTTGCTTTTTCAAGAGTTTTGCAATTAAAGCATCATTATTGTCCATTTTCACCTATCTGGGAAGCATTATTACATATCAAAATTCAAATTCAAACTCTCCAAATTCCTTGACATTCAAATGGTCATGGAAATGAAATTCAAAATCCAAAAATATGAAATCCCATCACACTAAAATTCATAAATTCATAAATAAAACTAAACCTCCCTTTTTGGTTGATGTTGATTGCTCATTCACCTAGGATGCTCCTGCATCAAACACCCCAGGTAATTTGAAATGTTTCATGAGTGAAATTCATAAAAATTTATAATACCAATGCTTTTCCTAGATCCATCTCTCTATTTTTTCCACTGGAATCTTCATGTTCATCAATTTATGCAAACTCACAACATAATACCCTTTCATCTTTACTCCTCTACCCTTTGTGTATTTCAAAACTTCAAATCTGACCTCCCACCAATACACTCCATTAGGATCAACAATCAGACATATACCTCCACCTTCAAAAAAATAAATATACTTCATTACCTCATTTTTCTAATTTACCTTTCACCTCTCCTTCCACCATGTCCCATCCATGAAATTTTATTATTTCAATGTCTTCTATAAGACATAAGATCACTGCAGTTTGATTTATTTTACTCAAAAAAAAATTAGTAACATTATCAAGAAACTCATTTTCTATTTTTCCTAACAAGGAATCATATTCACAAATCAAAACATCTTCATTCCCACTATACTCTAACAAATATTTATCAAGAAACTTTGCATTTACCTTCACTTTACACTCCCCAATTTAACTTCATCAAATTGATCTACTGCTGCAATAAAATCCTCTATTCCTACATTCTTATTGTCATCAAAGCAAACATCAAAATCTGATTTTACCTCACCTTTACTTGAAACTTTCATTTCACTTGAGATTAACTCATCCCACTCTCTTTCAACTGCTACAATCTGCATCCATAAATCATCTCCTTCACTTTCTTCTATGCCCTCTAAAGGACACTCTTTTGCTGCAATATTTGTAGTCTCATCATCCATTTATTCCAATAGGCATCCCCCTTCAAGTTCATCAATCTCTTCGTACTCATACTCTTTTTCTTCCTCGGGGTCACATGCATGACACTCTACTACTTCTTTCTTTCCTGCTATCAAGACATCATTAGAATAATAAAAATTACCACCTACTCCCTTCTTCATTTCTTGTTTTTTTGTTTCAATCTCTACTACCAATTCATTCACTTTCTACTACAACTCTATCATTCCAACTCTTATTCTTTCTTTTATCTTCTCTCTGATTTCCTCTAGTCTAGGAAACCTCATAAATTGTCTAATGAAAAAATTACTTTTCCTCTTCCTCTTTCCATTTCAAGGCCTCTCAAAGCCTCACCAACACAACTTTTCAAAACCCACAGGTTCTTCACATGTAAATTATCTTACATTCAGTGATATGTTTACAAAATCTTCACTCTTAAGTCTCAGTGTAAACAACCTCACATTCAATGCTCTACCTGCACACTCAGGAACACCCGCTCTAATACCATTGATGTATGAGAGAACCAAAAATACCCTCACAACACAAAACCATTCCTTGAATATAAAATTAACATGAAATATTCATTCACACATTGCTGCAATAATATCATAAAAACTAGGTTCCTACTTGCAACCAAATCACCAAATCTCAATGTTTGAATCACTCCTCAAGGGACTCAAGGGCTGCAACATGGACCATATGAAATCACAAACAAAATAAAAATAACAACTACAACAACAAATTAAATCTTCCCTTACATTCTTCAAACTCTCTCCTACAAATAATGCATAAACAAAGCATAGGAACTTGCAATCAATAATCTTCAATGATCAAACATTGTTGTAGCTTCATTTCCATTCCTTCAACTTTAAAATATCTAAATATGTAACAAAAAATCCAATGGCTTGTAAAACCACTCCTTCTAGCTCCTACAACAACACAAATTCAACATAAATAGCTATACCCATTTGCACCAGCAACTTCAGTAGTCTCAATGGCTGCACCAAAACCATAAAACTTGTAGAATATCATTCCTAAGACCATCCTTGGAGGTATTCCACGCCCTCCTTGAGTCTTCCCACCCAAGCTATAGGAAAACTGAAATAAAAAATGAAAAATCCAATCTTTTAATGCCTTACCATGAAGTGAAATAAAATGCCATTTCATTTCAATTTAATTTCATGAAATTTCATGAAGATTCACAACTTGCATGCCCATTATTGGAAGAAATACAATGCAGAAAAATTAATAAATGATATTCAAAATAAAGCCAGTTAAATTTATGGCATGGTGCATAAAGAAAGTGGGATATTTATCCCTTTCCTATTTTTTATTTTAACGCCGTTTTCAATCCCTATCATCTTGGGCACCACCACCACTTCCCTATTTTTTAGGTTTTTAAAATACACAAGAAAATTGATTCCCAAGTCAAACTCAACACCCACCTTTTCTTTTTCAAGAGTTTTACAAATAAAACATCAGTATTGTCCATTTTCACTTATCCGAGAAGCATTATTACATATCAAAATGCAAATTCAAATTCTCCAAATGCCTTGACATTCAAATTCTCATGGAAATTAAATTCAAAATCCAAAAATATGAAATCTCATCACATAAAAATTAAAAAATTCATAAATAAAACTAAACCTCCTTTTTTGGTTATTGTTGATTGCTCATTCACCTAGGATGCTCCTGCATCAAAACCAAACCATTGACACAATCCTTAATATCACCTCACCTATCCCTTACTCAAAATCTACTATCTATATTCCATTTGTGAAGATGATATGATACAAGAGGATACAAGCATGTATAATCATGAAAACCATAATTGTTATTCTCCTGATTCCTCTCCTACTCGTGACAAAGGTATCTTGGTGAAAGAAGATATAGTCATTGGGACTTATGAATTTCTTATTTTTCCCTCTCCATTTACTTATCCCACTTGGAATGAGATAATTTATACATTTCTTAACATTACTTTACCTATTCTCCATTCATCTTCAAACACCTCTCCTACTTGTGAGAATGCTTTAGTGAAAGAGGATGCAATTGTGGACAATCATGACAATCACATTTTTTCTTCTACCAAAATCTATCCTATTTGTGAAGAGGATATTTTGGTGTTAAGAGATTCAATGATTGAGAGCCATGACAATCCTATTTTTTTCTCTTCCCCTACCTCTCATATTTAGGAAAACATTAGAGGACACAGGGATGTAATCATAGATAACCATGACAATCACATTTGTTCTTCTCCTAATATCTCTCCTCTTTGTGAAGAAGGTAGCTCAGTTTTAGAAGATACACTTAGTGATATTCATGAGAATCTTGTTTCTCCCTCTCCTAATGCTTCTTCTACTTGGGAAGATATAATTAAAAAAAGGATTCAATTATTGGTAAGCAAGAAAATCATAGGTATTCTTCTCTTGATGCCTCCCCTATTTTGGTGAAGTTATCTTACAAAATCTAACCATGGAATGTGATCAAAATATTTTCTTTATACTCTCCTAAAATATCTTGTACTAGGGAAGATATAATGGTGTGAGGAAATGACAACATTGGCACATGTACATTTCAAAAAATAATAATGTGGCTTCATTAGATGAAGATGATGAGGTGACATCAGACTCCCCTTTGCTAAAGGATCATCACAATGAGGATAAGTCTTTTGAGGTTATGAACATTAGATATCCCTGGAGTCCTCCTAAGCCACTTATTATCCTTTACCCACCCTCACATCAACCTCAAGTTCAAAATAAACTTGTGCTTATCCTAGAACCACATAAAAAGAAACCATTAAGTCTAGGAGACATCTTGAACTTGATATGGAAACTTGATAGTAACAATGTTTTGTAGCAGTTGAGTTACAATACCTTTTATCAAACATATAATACAATGAACAATAGGAAACCACAATCCATTCCTACTTCATTACCATTACCTCAACCTATCTTCTCTTGTGCTCCTCATTTTCCTTTACATAGTGGAAAGAGGTATTATATTTTTGAACAACTTAAAAATAATTTTGCTAAGATCTATCCTTATGGGATCTTATTAAAACCTCCCCTAATTATCATAACATGCTTTAAATAGCTTTACAACAAGTTCCTATCCATCCTAATGTTCAACCAAATGATATAGCATCACTAATTCAAGGAATGAATTCAGACATTGTGTTTCCACCAAAGTGAGCTACCTCCTTTGGAAGTGCAAAAACAAAATGAAGATTTCATGATAATAGATCCTATTAATAGGACTAGGATAAAGAGAAACCTCCTTGAAAATGGCTCAGCCCTTAATTCATGTAGCATAAAATTTTTGGATAGACTTGGAGTAGACAAAATCCAAATTATGCAACTAGATTCTTTATCAATTCATGGATTTGATAATGTAGGAAAACAATTGCATGGTGTCATCACATTTCCTATCATAGTTGAAAATGCTATATTACAAACTCCTATTCATGTCATGCTTGATAATATTTCATATAATCTTCTTTTAGGTTTACCTTAGATTCATGAAATGCATGCAATTCCCTCAACTCTTTATACTTAAAATCACAAAATACTAAACTGATCCAAATGCTTCACATAAGAAGTTCGTTGAACATGTTTTACTCTATTTAATGAAATCGACTAAGTAACGATTCAAACTATGTAAAGATAATCTAGATGAAACTATAAAATGAAATGAAAAGAAAACATTTTTAATGAAAAGCACCAAATACCTTTGAAAATGAGGATTTTCCTTCAGCGTTTTCCCACGATGCTTGTCAAAAAACCCATTCTCTTTGTGTTGTGTTGATGTTATCCTTGAAGATTAGAAAATTTCCTTATTTTATCTACCTCCACTAAGGGGCTAGTTTCAAATGATAATGGGAATTAATTATTTGTCTCCCCACCCTCATAATTCAAATATTTCCTTCATGGTGATGGTAGACCATGACCTTCATGGGATTTTCTCATGATATGGTTTTAAATTCTAATAGTCTAATATTGATAATTTAGATATTAAATTTGAGTTTGCACTTGCTCAGCTTCTTCATTGCTTCAACTAGAATGTGGAGGGTGAGGTGGATGTGGAGGAAGAGTTTGGATTAACTATTCCTAGAAAAACTCCACTACGTGTCTGCCCTTCATGGAGGCTCACAACTAAATATCCTATTTGAGAGAGTGTTGTCTAATAGGTGTATTTGCATAGCTATTACATATATATAGTATTATTTTTAGATTCATGTTGTATATTTTTCCTATTATCTTAACTAATTAGTTCTTGTGCATCACCTAGTTGACATATCTAATTCATAACAAAACCCACTAAAACATGTATGCAATGGTTATGCAACTTCCTTTATATTATAGACCATAGGGCATCATGTGTTGGAGGACTTTTTTTAATTTTTTAATCGTGCTATAGGGTGTACATATTTTAATTTTGGAATCAACACATAGCTAGATCATTTTTTGAAATTTAAATTGATGATCAATTTATCTTAAATATGTTTTGGAACTTTCAATGATTTACTTGGTCTACAAACATGAGTCACTTTGTATAAATAATTTGTATTTGAATTTCTTTTCCTCTTTAGCAGTTGATTTGGATCAATTCCTCTATAATTTTTGTTAATCTTTTTCTCCACAAGTATAAAGCAAGACACAAAGAACTAGCAATATTGAAAAAAAAAAGTGCTTACCTCGAAGATAAATATCATCGTGGCAGATTTCTCTCCAACTTTACATATAGGAATTATTTTTAGTATAAAATCCCAAATCAACTTTTCACTTTCCATCCAATAATTTTAATTATAGCTTAAGTGATTAGTATTATTTTTTTAGTTCTCCTTTTTCTAACCATTGAGGTTTCTACTTTCCACCATTTTTCCAATCATTGTTTCTACTAGTCGTGTTCCTTTACTAGAATCTAATAAGTTTGCATGGATGATAAAAGGTTTGATTAAGAGAAGATAAATTTGGATTTGATTAATATTTTCTCTTAGGCATAAGTTTGTGAAACTAGAAAAGTGATAAAATATAACATTTGTTCCATATAGTTTCCTAACATAGGGATACTAGTATGGGTTTTAGGGATGGGGGGAACAAGCGCCTAAGTTTGGAGATAGTAGACAATGTTGATATATATATAATAAATGAAATAATAGTTAAAAAAATATTTATAAGAATTATAATGTTGAATTTACAAAAGAAACTTTGGAAAATTACTATACAAGTTTCTTGCCATCAATGAGACAAAAATCACTATGTACAACCGTAAGCTTCTTTGCTCTCTTAGATGTAAGTTTTTTCCTCTTAAGAGAGTGGATGAAGCTATAAGTAGATAAGTTCCTTTCAGTAGTTGAAGAACTAGAAACCTAAGATAGCAATTGAATGGCTAGAGTGGTAGTCAAAGAAATTAGTCCATGGCAATTCCACCATAAAATTGGGCCATCTTGTGTGATAGTTTCCATATCCATCTTGATCACCTCAAAATAACTCATAAGAGTGGAAATTTTTTTCCACTTAGTATGAATTTTTTTGTCCTATATATGATAATACACCTTTTGGATGGCCCCAAAGAACCCTTCCTTCACCTCAGCATCATGTAAGGGTGTAACTCTACCTAGCCTTTTCTTGTACCACTTGGGGTTCACTACATAGGAATCCATGTGCAAGGTATTTTTGAGCTTCTCCCATCTCTAATGAATGATTGGTTGAATTTTCTCATTGTAGAATGCTAATGTGGGGTTCTTCTCTCACACAAAAAACCCTCATTTGGTCAAGCATATTATTAATGTGCTCATACACCTCTCATAGGTTAGGTGTAGTAGCATCACCATACATTATCGCATGGAAGATTGGAGTAATTATGGAGACTGTATTTTGCATCACCCTAAAATCATCACTCTCTTCCCCTACTATGTCTTGGACTCAATCCATCAATTCCATTTTTCTATCATAACCATTAGTTGCAATTCCTCTTGAAACTCAAGAATTATCTCTAAGATAATGAAATAGGATACATATCTAGTATCAATAGGTTTCAATAATTCCTTCTTAGAGAATATCCTAAAGAGAGCATGTGAAGTGTGGTGGTTGTAGATAGAAATTTGTACATCTCTAGCATCATTGACCACTGCTTTTATCCAATCAATCTTTCCCATGTCCTTGAGTGCATTATTCATAACATACACACAACAAGGAGTCCACTAAATATGTCTATAAGTTTTTTTAATCAATTTCCCTACAACTTTGGACACATGGGTTGCATCTATCACTGCTTAGACCATAGTTTGTGGCCCAACTTCCTCAATAGCATCCTTGAGGATCTAAAACTAAAATTGTTATCTTTGCAATATCCTAAACAGTCAAGTTCCTTAAAAAATTATGGTCCCACTATACATGTAACCATGATATTGATGCAGGAGCATCCCAGGTTGCAAGCAATCTTGCATCACCCAAAAATATTTGCATTCATGTTTTCTTCCATTTCATTAGTTAGTTGTCAGGACCCAATCTCAATGTTTGATACTGTATTCTACTGCACTGTAACATTAGAGCTCATGGAGTAGGATATAAGATCTTCATTGAAACATCTACATCATATCCAAGATTTAAGTGTTTTGGAGATTCCAGTATGAAGATATCACTAACAAAATATCAACTGTAGTTGGACAGAGAGCATTAACAGAAAAGTCTTGGCTTTTCAAGTGTGTGGACGTATCCCATGACTTGTGGAGCTCAAGAAACCATTTCATAAGGATGCACATTCATCGAGGGACATTCATTCCGATCCACATCATGTTTGTCAAGGATCAAGAGAAAATCATATGTTTTGGCTAACCTTCACACATTTCATCAACTTTGGGGTTTGAGACCTCTTGAGGCTGACCCAAAACTTTTCTAGAGCTAGGAAATGATATATATATAAGCATTGTATAGTTGCATTAGGTGGTAGAGCTAGAGATAGAAAGATTTTGGTTCACATTTTATTTCTAGGCTTAACACCATATCATTTTGTAATTTGTAAGTCAAAAGGTAGGGAATGTTGCTAGTGAATAATTGATCATTATATATGCGCATGTGAGATTGTTATTCCATTTTTTTTATTTTTCATTGTGTTTACTCTAGCTACAAGGTTGGACAGTCCTATTTCTAGACCCTCTATCCTTGATTGCACCAAGTGATATTAGAGTGAAGTTGAAAACTTTGGGAGAGCATAGCAAGTTGTGAATCTTTGGGAGAGGAGAGTGAAGTTGAGCAAAGGCATTCTATAAGATCTTTGTGTGGGAAAATCACCAACTTGAGGTAGCCTACTTGTGTTTGTCAAAAAAAATCCAATTATGAGGTAGTTGCGACCCTGTACCTAGATTGCCGACTTGAGGCAGTTGCACCAGATCCTAGGAAGATATGTCACTGAGGAGAATTCATAATACTATTCATGTTGCTAGAAAGATGGATGAGATGATGGAAATGATGCAAACAATGAAAGTAAGATTGGATGTTGTTGGAGAAGATAGAAGAAAAGGCTTAAAACATAGACCTAATGATGGAAGTGATAATGACGAAGTGTAAGCTGTAGATCTAATAGAAGAGACTACAAAAGAGGAAGAATTAGATCAGGTGAAGATGTTGAAGGCTATTTTGAGAATAGGAAAGTGACCTATAATAGAGATTGTGAACTATACTGGTAGCTTGAATCTTGAAGAGTTGATTGATTGGATAAATAACATTGAAGAATACTTTGAATATGAAGAAATTGAAGATCTAGAGGAGTGATATTTGAAAAGACTAAACTAAAAGGACATGCTACAATATAGTGGAAGGAAGTTCAATTGGAGAGAAACAAAAAAAAAATAAAAAAAATTATGAAATGGGATAGAATGGTTACAAAATTAAAGATCCAGTTTGTACCTTTGAACTATGAATTGGAGTTGCTGAAGAGATTGAAAAACCTAAGATAGAAGAATAAGACTATGAAGGAATACATTGGGGAATTTGATAAGATCATCATCAGGACTAGACATATTGAAGCAAGCAAGGAGAAAGTTGCAAGATATCTCAATGTATTGGGATGAACATTTAGGAAGAGTTGAGTCTAGTACTTGGATGAACTCAGTAGAGGAAGCATATTAGTTTGCACTAAAGGTGGAGGAAAAGATAAACAAAAGGCATGAATAGAGGTAGAGAGGAAGAGGAGGTAAATTTTAGAGAGGAAGATGACATTCCAGAGTAGAAAAACTATATGGGGAGCAAAACAAGAAAAATATTCATACCGCAAGGAAGAGAAGGATTCCAATTCATACCATAACGGGAGAGATGACATAAATTCTTATTGACAAAATAGAGGAAGATACAATTATTACTGTAATGATGGATAATAGAGAGATGAGAAAGGATCTGATAAGAGAAATTTCAGAGGGACCTATTTTAAGTGTGGAGGAGAAGGAAATAGAGCATTTGAGTGTCGCCAAGAAGGTAAGAAGGTTAAAAATAATGTAAGAACCAGATATGTGGAGGAAGGACCAATGTAACCACCAACTTTTGGAGGAGGTCCTGAGAAGGGAGAATCATTATTTATGAGGAGAGCACTATTCTAGGAGAAAGAAGTACCTAAGGAAGTACCACAAAGGAAAAGTTTGTTTTAGACTAGACGCAAAGCAAGAGGTAATTGTTGCAAAGTTATCATTGATAGTGGTAGCACATATAACCTAGTTTCTGAGGAAATGGTGAAAAAGCTAAATTTGGAAAGAAGAAAACATATGAAGCCTTATAGGATAGCCTGGATTCGAGATGAGCACAAGACACTAGTAAGTGAGCAATTTCTAGTGAAATTCAAAATAGGATTATATCATGAAGTAGTGTTGTGTGATATTATGTTGATGGATGTATGTCATATATTGTTGGGTAGACTTTGGCAGTATGATAAGAAAGTTGTACATGAATGGAGAAAGAATATGTATACCATAACATCCAATGGAAATAGAATCACCTTGAAACCTTTGGAAGATGAGCTTGAAAGTTAAGTATGTGGAACAACTAGAATCAATTTGGTAGATGGAAGAAAAAATTTGGATGGGTTGAGACATGAAAACCTGTGTTTTTCTTTGATTCCCAGGAAGAATAGAGCCTTAGATCTAGAAAGGATCACCGAAGAAGAAGAATCTCTAGAAAAGGAAGTCACTAAACTTTTGACAGAGTACCAAGATCTTGTATTAGAGAATGTTCCTGAAGGATTAGCACCAATTTAGAGTATTAGTCATCATATAGATCTTATTCTAGGAGCTAGTTTTCCAAACAAAGTTGCACACTGGATGACACTAGGAGAGAATATGGAGTTGAACAAATAGATATAGGAATTGTTGAAGAAAGGATTGATTACAGAAAGTATGATCACATGTGTGGTACCAGTTGTACTTGCACCTAAGAAATATGGAGAATGGAGGATGTGTACAAATTCAAGAACTATCAATAAGATCACTGAGAAGTATAGATTCCCATTGCCTAGAATTTATGACATCATGGATAGTTTGAGTGGAGAAAAGTATTTCACCAAGATAGAACTGAAGAGTAGATACCATTAGATCTAGATCAGATAGGGCAATGAATGGAAGATTTCTTTCAAGACAAATAAGGGACGGTATGAGTGGTTGGTCATGCCATTTGGATTAACTAATGCATTAAGTACATTTATGTGGCTAATGAATGAAGTTTTGAAGAAATGATTGGGTAAGTTTGTCATTGTTTATCTGGATGATATTCTAATTTTCAGTAAGACTAAGGAAGAAAATTTGGAGCACCTCAGAAAAGTATTCCAAAGGCTAAGAGAAGAGAAGCTGTTGATAAACATCAAGAAGTGTAGTTTCATGAAGGAAGAACTGGTATATTTGGGATTTATGATATCTGTAGAAGGATTGAAGATGGACCCTAAGAAGGTTAGAGAAATATTTGAATGCCCTACACCTATGAACGTTGGAGAAGTAAGATCATTTCATGGACTAGGAAGTTTCTATCAGAATTTCATCAAGAATTTTAGTAGTATTTTCACACCTATGATAGAGAAAATGAGGGGTGACCAAAAGAAATTCATGTGGACATCAAGAGCACAAAATATTTTTTATTTGTTGAAGTAGAAGGTGACAAAACAACTTGTGTTGGCACTGTCAAACTTTGATAAGGTATTCCAAGTAGATTGTGATGGTAGTGGAAGTACAATAGGAGCTATTTTAAGTCAGGAAGGGAGACTAGTAGCCTACTTTAGTGAGAAAATGAATGATGCTAGGAGAAGATATTTAGCCTCTGATCAAGAATTCTATGCAATAATACAAGCCTTGAAGAAGTGGAGACACTACCTATTTCCTAAGGAATTTGTGTTGTATATGGATCATCAAGCTTTACAATATTTGAATAGTTAAGGGAAGTTGAACCACAGAAACATGAGATGGGTAGAATTCTCGAAGAGTTACACATTTGTGTTGAAGCACTAGAGTGGAAATTCAAACAAGGTGGCAGATGCATTGAGCAAGAGAAGAAATTTGTTGACAGAGATGATAATTGAAGCACTAGGTTTTCAAGAACTGAAGCATATGTGTGAGGATGACATTTATTTTGTAGAGGCATGGAAGGCTTGCAAGGAAATTTTGGAGACAGATAGAAGAAAATGGTTGGATTACTTCATTTAGGAAGGTATGTTATTCAAGAACAATTAGTTATGTATTCCTAGAAGTTCAATGAGAGAAAATTTGATCAAGGAGAAGCATTGTAAAGGATTAGCAAGACATTTTGGAATTGATAAGACTATAACATTGGTGAGTGAGAACTATTTGTGGCCACAGTTGTATAAGGATGTAAGGAAATATGTTCAAAGTTGCAGGATTTGTCAAGTTGCAAAAGGAAACAGTCAAAAAATTGGAATGTATGCACCATTGACAGTACCAGAGAGACCATGGGAAGACATTAGCATGAACTTTGTGTTGGGATTACCTAAGACACTAAGATGATTTGAGTCTCTGTATTTGTAGTTGTGGATAGATTTTCTAAGATGACACATTTCATAACTTATAAGAAAATGAGTGATGCAATACATGTTGTAGACCTATTTTTCAAGGAGATTGTGAGATTGCATGGATTACCAAAGAGTATGGTATTAGATAGAGACACTAAATTCATTGGATATTTCTAGAAAACAATGTGGAAGAATATGAAGATAGATTTGATGTATGGTTCAACATTACACCCATAGATAGATGAATAGATAGAAGTGGTAAACAAGAGTTTATAGAACTTATTGAGGTGTTTGATTGAAGGTAAGGAAGTAAATTGAGACTTGATACTACCGCAAGCATAATTTGCATACAAAAATTCAGTAAACTGAAGCATAGGGAAGACAAATCTGAAATTGTGACTCAACAACAACCTAGAGGAGTGGAAAAAATAAGGGATATCAGTATGGAGAATGAAAGGAGTGTGGAGGAAGAGGAATTTTCAGGATTCATGGAAACAATGCACACTCAAGTTAAGGAGCATCTGGAGAAAATGAACAATACCTACAAGGAGAAAGCAGACAAGAAGAGGAGACATAAGGAGTTTGCAGTAGGAGAGGAAGTAATGGTATATCTAAGAAAAGAGAGATTTCTAGTTGGGACATACAATAAGTTGAAGATGAAGGAGTTTGGACCTTGTAAGATCATCAAGAAGTTTGATTTTGGAAATGCATATGAAGTGGAACTACAGGAGGAATTTGGCATATCACCTATATTCAACACTACAGACCTACACTAGTATCATGAAGGAGAGTCATCGAAGGACAAAGAAGTTGGTTTATCAGACTAGATAGCACATCATCCAGAGGAAATTGAGAAAATTTTAGATCACAAAGTTGGACGTAGCACCAGAGGAAGGCAATGCAAGGAGTATCTAGTCAGATGGAAAGGAAGACCGAAGCAAGATTCATCATGGATTTTTTAGGATGAGGTGGACTGTATTGGTTTTCCTCTAGCTCTAGGAAAGTGAGAGGATCACTTTTCTTCAACCTCGAGTGTATGATGTAGGAGCATCCCAAGTTGCAAGCAATATTGCATCACCCAAAAACATTTGCATTCATGTTTTCATGCATTTCAGTAGTTAGCTATCAGGACCTAGTCTCAATTTTTCATACCACATTCTACCACATTGTAACATCAGAGCTCATGGAGTAGGATATAATATCTTAATTGCAACATCTACATCATATCCAAAATTCAAGTGTTTTGGATATTTCAGTACAAAGATATCGCTAACAGAATATTAGTTGTAGTTGGATAGAGAGCATTCATAGACTAGTCTTAGCTTTTCAAGTGTCAGGACCTATCCCATGACTTGCAAAGCCTAGGAAACCATTTCATAAGGATTCACATTCAATGAGGGACATCATCTTTTTAAATCCAAGGATCAAGAGAAAATCATATGTTTTGGCTAACCTTCACACATTTCATCAACTTTGGGGTTTGAGACCTCTTGAGGCTAACATAGACCTTTTATGGAGTTGGGAAATGATATATATAAGAATTGTATAGTTGCATTAAGTAGTAGAGCTAGAGATAAAAATATTTTGGTTTGCATTGTACTTATGGGCTTAACGCCATATCATTCTATAATTTGTAAGTCAGAAGGTAGGGCATATTTCTAGTGAATAATTGATCATTCTATCTATGTATGTGATATTGTTATTCCAATTCTTTAATTTTTTGTCGTGTTTACTCTAGTTGCAAGGTTAGAAAGTCTTATTCTTGAACCCTTTGTTGGCCTCCTACAATGGTTTAATAACTAAGCCTTTAGGGCTGTGACTTAGAGATTGAAAATCTACACTAAGTAGTTATCTTACTCATCAAGAAGGTTCATTTTAGTTGTCAACCCAAGGACGTAAACATGAAACGGGTCAGCTTTGTATGTGCACTAGGACTTCATCTCAATCATCCATAAACTAGGAAATAAAAAATGTTGGAAATGAAGGGTTGGAAAGAAATCAACTGAAATGCCAAGCATAAATCAACATCCACACTAAGCATTAATCCACTAGATTGAAACTGAATGATAGAAATGGAAATTCTAGCAAACAGACAAGAAACTACTTTGTCTACCTTGGCTATAGGAATAGTCACAGAACAAAATTTTAGTGGTTGTAGGAATAGATTGTTGTTGAAACTGGAACTAACTACTGAACAAAAAATGACTTCTAGACTAATAGATGGAATTCTCACCAAGTGGGCTCCCTTGAGTGGGTCTCCCTTACACTAACTCAAATGTAGCAACTCAAAATATCATATCATATTATTTCTTGAAAGCATAAGTACAACGTCTGAGCCATAGAACTATAAAACTAGAAAATGAGAGTGCAAACTAAGAATGTCCAACTTTATCAAAAGGAGCTGACCATTATTTATAGAGAAAAACTACTAACTAACCCTAACTACCTAGGCAATCAACTCCATCAAAATAGGAGAATGCTACTTATTGAAAGCATAGAAAAATATGGAAGAAGTTATGCATGCACAAAATTGGTCAAAGAAAACTTGCTTCAACGAGAATATATCACAATGCACTCCCAAGATTTTCTCAACAACAAATATGATCATTAAAAAAGGTAGTTACATTCATTTATTTGAATAAGGAATTTCCCTCCATGAAAGTTTTCCCACTTTGACTTCTTATTGATCAACTTCTTGACTTCTTAGTAACCGACTAGCTCGCAATAATTTCTCCCACATAGCAGGCTTTGTTGACATCAACATTTTAGTGGAAACCTACAAAATAGCATTAGCACACACAAACAAATGTATATCTATAATTACCTTAGTAACATTCATTCAACCACTTGTAAATTCAGCATAGGTAATCCACATAGCATGATAATTTCATTAAATTCATAGAGATAAATTTATGCCCAAGGTCTATGGTTTTAAGGGAATAACATAGAAAATGTCAACAACCTAGTATCAAAGTCTATGATAGCAATAGAAAATAGATAACAGACCCTATCAAAATTGAGCCATTAAATGAGCTCATCATTCCCCCCAACCTAACAGTTTGTTGGTCCTCCAGTAGAAGAAGCACCATTATTTTTCCTAGTTAATACCCTGAAGTCAACAATTGCTAGTTGTCCAACATCAGTCTCTGCAGTGTCTGAATTAGGATCCTAGTAGAATCCTTGTTTTCTCTCCAACCTATTCCACCTTCCCCTTTCTACATCTATGTCATATTAGTAATACCTATAGTTTGGCACAAGCCACAATAAAGTAGATAAAGTAGGTGGCTGAAATGTTAATGGAAGCCAAAACTCTTGTTTCGACCTTCCCATTTAAATATACATGTCAAATCTTTTGCATGTTGCAACATAGTTCTCTAAAGAGTGGGGTTCAGCTTGTTGCAACTCTTCAATCAAACTATTCCACCTCTATGATAAGTAACCCATTACTAATTTTCCTATAGTTCTAGCTACCTTCTCATATTCTTTGTAAGTCTCCTCCCTAACAGGCATAATCCTTCTATTATAGCTTGGGAAGTAAAGAAATGTGTGCCATGTTTGGAAAATTTCTATAGGGTTACTAGATTCAACTCTAATAGGTAAGGGAGTATGTAATTCTCTTTCTCTGTGGGTTCTAAACTGCTGCCCCCAACTAATTTCATTCTAAATCCAAGACATAAATGCCCTTAAATGGAGGTATCCAATATACAGTAATGGGTTCCATTCATGGTCATTGGGAATGACATAATTGTGTAGGTGTAACTTACATAACAAATTTTTAACATCAAGAGGATCAATTTGATAAGCCTAGAAAAATTCAAGTGGAGTATCAAGAGAAGGACTGAAACCTAAAATAATCCTTGAAAATTTAAAGGAAATATTTTTCTCCTTCAAGTGCAAGGCATACACTCTAGGTGGAGTTCTACATGCTAGCATTTAGGTATTAAATCTACCACATTATCCACCTTTTCTTTCAAAGTAGCAATTTTTGTATTCTTCTCTTCAATCTCCACATCTGGCTTTTTAAACTCATTCTACAACTTGCACTTGTTCCTTTTTCCATTCTTCTTCTTTTCTTTGCATCTCACTCCATAGTTTTAGAGCTATGTCATTCCATGAAAAATCAAGAGGTTTATGCATTCCTACCAAAGTCTTTTTTGGCACTGATTCTTGTTGTTCATACAAAACTAGTTGCAGTGATTTAGGTTGTTCATCCTGCTCTAGCTACAGGAACTCTAGATTTTCATCTTGCTCTTGTTGTAGGGGTTCTAGACTTCTATTTTGTTCCTGATTACCAACTTCTTCTACAATGGTAGTGAGCTCATCCAATCTAATATTTGTCTGTTCCTAAAAAATATCTTTTTCCTCAATATTCACCTGCCCCATTAGGGCTTCTCTCTCCTCCCTAGATGTTTTTCTAAGCCTAAGGATTCTCTTTGGAGGTACACCAGTGGCTAGCCCTACTAGTCTTGATCTCTTAGGATGGTTTTTTCCTTTTCCTTCAGCTATAGGAGGAACAATGTTATCAACTTTTCATTTCCTAGGGATTGGTGTTGGTTTTTTGCCACTTACTTCTTGGCCTTTCCCTTTCTAATTTTTTCTTCTTTCATTTGTGCCTCTTCTCTCCTAAGGGTAGCCCTAGTTCAAATTGGGATTTGGTAGGGACATTATCATTAGAACATGAGGATGAACTTTCCTCACCTAAATATTTTGGCTCAAAAGACCCAATTTCAATAGCTTGCTTAGCTGCAGGAGGGTTTGAACTAGGGTTTGCACCAGAGGTTGATGCTCCAGGAGTAATTTTAGAAACCCTTATTTCCCTACTAACCCTATGGGGTTGAGGCTGACCTCTAACATGCTCTGGTCTAGATTGATCAATGTTTAAAATCTCCTCCCATGTCATATTAGATACTTCATGTAGAGATTTTTCCACTAATAATTTGATTAAATAATGGTGAGAGAAAGAATTATCCCTACCTTTCTCCATTTCAGTCGCCATGATGGCAAGGAGATGATATAGCACATTGGGAATTTTCATTCTTCATCTATACCTCATATGGTTCAAGAGCTTGAAGTGTACAAAATGGAGGAATGACTAACGGCCCTCATAAGTGATGTACTTGACAATGTGGACAACTACTTGTCTCCATGGCTCTAGAAGAGAAGTTCTCTTCATACCTTTTTTATCCAAAATAAATGGGGGATCGTTGGGTTCAATAAATTCAGTTTTGGCTGACCTTCCATCTTTGGTAGTAGGGTATGGCTCACCATCAATAGGTAAACCCATTACCTCAACAATTCTTTCCTCAGTAACAATCACCTTCAATTCTTTTACTACTGCCTTCCCCTTAGAGAATGTTTGTACAAATTCTTGCACAATGTCTTCATTGTAGTTGTTGAGTTTCAAGAAATAATCTAGCTAGTCATAGTTTCTAAACTCTTCCAAAGAAGGTGCATCCTGCATTACCACATTATGAACCATTGGTTCATTCCAAATTATCTAACCTCCCATCATTCAATCAAACAAGCACTCTGCTAAATTTCCCTTTCCTGCAATCTTTTCTTGAAAACCCCAACTTCTTCTTCCTGTAATTCCTTTTTTTGTTGTGTAGATGCCAATATCATGTAGCTCACCAAATTACTTTTGTTGGGTGACATTTGAAATTATGACTAGGTAATAAAGATTCATTAATGAAGGGTATTATCGAGAGAAATGGTAGTGGCTTAGTGATATTTCACACATGCAAGCCATCACATCAATTTATCATTCAAATTGGCTCAGTTTAAATTTGGTGATATGGATGACACGTGGACTTATGAGTTGACACTCCCCCCCACAATCTACTTATAGCATGTGTTCGCATAGGCTGGTTGACAATTATTATTTGACAAGCTGAAGTACTAGTTCATGCTATGCGAAATATCTACATTTAATTATAGTAATTAAAGAAATGCACTAAAGATAATAAAGATATAACAATTTGTTTTGCACTTACTTGAAATCATGGATTATCTTTGCAAAGAATGTGGAGAAAGTACCGATTATTGAGCAATTAGTGTAGTGGTGAAGAAATGGAATGAAGTGATGGAAAAGTGGAGTGATGGTGGAGTTATGGAAGAGAGAAAAGATGGAGATGGATGGGGGAATGGGTGGATTAATGAAGAAGTGGACTCCCACAAAACGTGGAAGTCTTTATTATGAAGTGGTTGCATTTGTACTTGGATTAGTTAGAAGGAGGGACACTAGGTTACTTCCTTTGGCTACAAGAAGTTCAGAGGTTGGGTGCTAATTAAATTGTTGCATGAAATCTTCCTTGGACACTAGCTTGTGATAAATCTTAGATGGTGATTGTTGACCAGAAGTTTGAATCTTACAGTGTCAATGGTGGTTAGTTGTATAGCTTCCTTGGGAAATACTTTTGCAACTTTGTACAATCCCAACCATCTAGTCTATAATTTACCTATATTGTCCTAATACCTGGAGTCATAAAGGAGTGCCCAATCACTAGGCTAGAATTTCGTGTCCTTTATGTACTCATCATTCCATTTGATCCTTTGATTCTGCACTACCTTGGTATGATGTAGGGTTATTTTTCTCATCTCATCCAAATTATTCAGTTGCATGATTCTATCCTTTTGTGCTTCAGAGATATCCATCCCTAAGTCTAGTGCAGTCCTAAGAGTCTTATGTTCAAATTCAATTGGCATCATAGTTGTCTTCCCATATAGTAATTCAAAAGGATTAAAGCTTGTGGTTGTTTTCTAGTTGGTCTTAGAGGCCTAGACAACTTCTGGAAACCTATTTTCCTAGTCTCTCCTATGAATAGCCACTATTTTTATCAAAATTGCCTCAATTTCCTTGTTGGTCACCTCAGATTGGCTATTGGCCTGAGGGTGATAAGGAGTAAACTTATTGTGCCTCACATTATATTCATTAACTAGTGTTGTGACAAGGTTTGATGTAAATTGAGCCCCTTGATCAGTCACTATCTCACTTGGAACCCCATAACGAGTGAAAATTTTCTCATAAAGAAATTCTACAACCTTATTATCTCTTGCATGCTTCATTGTTTTAACCTCAACCCACTTGGTCACATAATTAGTGAAAACCAAGATGTAGGATTTACCATTTGATGGAGGATCAATGGGTCCTACAAAATCTAGTCCCCATTTATCAAATGGAGTGATTACTACCTAGGGATAAAGATGCATCTCATCAGACTTTATTGGGTGAACCATCCTTTGGCATCTATCACACTTGTATATTTTTCTGCATCCTTATGAAGTCTGGGCTAGTAATATCCTATATTAAGGATCTTCATTGTTGTCCTCTTGGCTATAAAATTCCCTCCATAGGGTTCATTGTGGCATGCATGCAATATATCATATGTCTCATCTTCTCTTTCACATCTCCTCATGACATGGTCTCGTCTAGTGTAAAACAAACATCCCGCAATCCATGAAAAAGGAAAGGTTTTCTCAATGAGTACTCTTCTCTCTTTTAGAGAGAAGTGAGGAGGAACCCTCCCTGTAATAAGGTAATTGGCTATTTTAGCATTCCAAGGTGTATACACATTGATAGAAAACAAATGTTCATCAAGGAAAGAATCATCAATTACTTGATTATCTTCTGATGTAGTCAATCTAGAAAGAAAATTTGCTAAAACATTTTTTTTCCTAGTTTATCAACAATTGTGGTAATGTCAAACTCCCACATCAACAATAACCATCTTGCCAGCCTGCATGAAATGAGGGGCTTATTCATGAGGTATCTTATTGTTGCATGACCTATATGAATAAAAATTTGACACCATATTATGTATTTCATGAATTTGTTTAGGGCATAAATGACTACCAACATTTCTTTTTATGTCACTGTGTAATTGAATTCAACTCCTTGTAAGTTTTTGCTAAGAAAATAAATAACATTCTCAAATTTCCTTCTTTTTGTCCCAATACATCTCCTATAGCATAGTCTGATGCATATGTGTGAATGTGAAAAGGAAGCTCCCAATTAGGACCTTTGAGTATAGGAGCATGGCTTAAAGCTGCTTTTAGATTAGAGAATCCCTTGTTACAATCCTTTTTCCATTAGAATTCAACATCTTTAGTTAGAATATTGTATAGTGTTGCCATTTTGTTGAAATCTTTGATGAAATTTCTATAGTACCCTGCATGACCCAAGAAACTTTAACATATTTTTGCTTTGTAGGAATAGGAAGATTGGTGATCACTTCAATTTTGGTTGGGCCTAATTTAATTCCCTTTTTAGAGATGTAGTGCCCAAGGACTACTCCTTCCTACATCATCATGAAACACTTCTCATTGTTCAAGGTAAAGGTATGATCTTCACATCTCTGTAATACATTCCTTAGATTTTTTAGGGCTTCTGCAAAATCAACACCATAGGTAGTGAAATCATCCATATAAATCTCCAAGAAATCATGTGAGATGTCTAAAAATATGCTAATGACTACCCTTTGAAAAGTTGTAAGTGCATTACACAAACCAAATGGAAGCACAGAGTAGGCACAAGTCCCCCATGGACAAGTAAATGTGGTCTTCTTTTGATCCTCAGGTATAATTTTTATTTGATTATAGCCACTGAATCCATCTAGAAAAGAGAAATATTGCTTGCCTACAAGGGAATATAGTACTTGGTCTATTAAAGGAAGGGGAAAATGTTCCTTTTTAGTGGCAAACTTGAGCTCCCTGTAGTCAACACAAACTCTCCACTTCCCTCCCTTTTTGGGAACAATCACCAATGGGGACAACCACTAATTGTATGAGATGGGGTAGATAAATCCTACATCCAATAATTTCTAAAGTTCCCCTTTGACAATCTCCCTCAATGCAGTGTTGATTCTCCTTTGTGGCTGCCTTACTGGTGTGCAAACATCTTTGATATATATCCTATGGGTACAAAGCTTAGGGTCCAATCCCTTCATGTCATGGTAGTCCCATGCAAATGCATGTTGGTGGGCCTTCAATAGGTTTGTTAAGGATAATTGTTTCTCTTGGTTCAACTTGTTAATATATAGATATTTTCCTTTTGACACTTGCACTTTTATGGTTAACTCTACCATAGCAACTTCACTAATACTTGTAATTTTTAGTTCATGTGGCAGCTATGTATGGAGCATGTTGGTTGCTATAGTAAGTTCTATTGTGGGAAGAGCGGGTAGAAGTGTCTTCACTAAATTGGAAAAACTAGATTCATGAGTAGATGACTCCTCATGCGCCTTACAATAGTTCTGAATTATGCGGGATAGCACTTCATCTTCCTCCTATAGTTGCATGAAAGAGCTTTTTCCTAACAGCATGAGTTGTGCCATAGAATTGACTTCCTCAGCCTCTTCTCCAACATGTTGCCATATGGTGTTATCCATGTCATGGGATGGTTGAGTAGGAGGGTAGAGAACAAGCTTTTTAGTACTCTTCCCATTAGAAATGGTCATGTTTCTTGACCGACATCCAATGTAGGCATCTATTGTGGCCAACCATGGCCTCCCTAGGATAATGGGGTACCTTCATAGTGTAGCTTTAGGAGAAAGAATAATAAACTTTGTTGGATACTCCCAAGAATCTAGAGTTACCACAAGGTCCTCTACTATACTCATGTTTGATAGTGGAACTATTAGCAAGTTGCAGGATAGTAGGAGTAGGTATCATGTTTACAACATTTAGTTGTTGCAGGATATCCTTAGTCATCACATTTATTGTTGCTCCCAAGTCAATCAGAGCATTCCTTATTTTTACTCCATTTATGACAACTCCCACCACAAGGCTACCTGGGTCAGTGTACTTAGGGACTGTAACTTTTCCAAGCATGATTTTTGCTAACTGTCCTACTACATGAACCATGGTGGGGTCCTTTTTCCTCCCTAGATTTTTGAGGCATGCTTCTTTGATTGTTTTTCCATATATTGGGACATCTTTTATGGCTTGAAACAAAGGTATCTTGACACATATGTGTTTCAACTAATCCAAAATGCCAAATGTTGTTTCCTCCTTTTATTCTCTCTATTTAGCAACCTCCAACCTTTGAGGAAATGGTGGATCTTGGGTAGTCTATTGAACTGGAACTGGTTCAATATTTTTAGGAACACTTGGCTAAATGGGGACATTCAGAGGCTCCTATTCTTCCACAAGAAGCTCAATGATGATAGGAGTGGAAGGAGTTGGTAGAGTAGTTCCTAAATGCAGGTGAATGCCACTTACACTCACATCATATGCAGGGAATTGATTAGGATCTACATAATATACTAGTTGTTACTGTTGTGGTTTGTTATTTGGGTTAGGTGTGGGTTGAGCTGGTAACTAAGTAGGTCTAGGTGTGATTTTAACTTGAGATAGTAGGAGGAGGCATTATAGTAGGTTGTTGGGACTAAGAATGTGGATTCATGTAGTTAGTTCTCTGGTTTGGCCATTGCTATCCTCCCCTCCATTGGGATGTTTTTCACCAATTTCCTAGAGGTGGCTGCCATGTTCCTTTAAATTGCTACCAATTCCCTTGCGGTTGTTTCCACTGGGGTGGAGATTTTTGGTGATTGGGCCAAGTATTTGGAGGGTTATTCCAAGGATGTGGTGGATATCCTCCATATTTGGATGGATATGGGGGTTTCCATTGGTTACTAGATGCATAAGAATTAAAATAAAGCCCAAAAAAAGATAATGGATCTAGTGGCATACTTTGTCTTGGATCCCATGGTCTCCTTTTTGCAATGTAGTGTTGGAAACACAAGGGCAGACAACTAAGAGGGGGGGTGAATTAGTTGTCCTAGAAATTTAAACTTATCAAACTTATTAACCTTATTCTCATATCTAATCAATAACCATGAAAGCATAAATCAACAACACACTAGAAACACAAATAACACCAAGATTTTTTACATGGAAACCCTATTAGGGAAAAACCATGGCGGAGGTTAGTCCACAAGATTATACCCTGTTAAAATTATAAAGAAAGAAATGGGAATGAACATGCATTTAGGCACATTGACTAGAGCTCACTGCTCAAATACAGAAAGGCTTACTGCGCAAAAAAAGACACACTGTCTTACAAAGATATTCAGATTACATCCATAGGATTTTGAACTAAGAAAATAGCATCTGCTAATGCCTGATTATAGTTCCGGTTACACACATGAACACTTCTTCACACTTTGCTCACTCTTCTTCACACTCTACTTCTGCCTTCGAATGATTAGGAAATTATTCACACATTACATAAACATTTACACCTTCAAATGGAATAAACAATCACTTGTATATATCCACAACAAGAGATTATATTGCTATATGTCAACCTCAACAAAATAATAAAATGAATAAAAACTGTTGGCCCAAAACATTAAATAAATTTCAATGAGAATCAACCAAGGTTAAATGCAACATAGTGAAGATCCAAAATAAAATCTTCAAAAATGAACTACCTTAAAAAATTATTCCTCGAAGATCCACAACATGCTACAACACCTTGTTGGCCAAAAAAATGAAAAAATGAACACGTAAGAGAAAATCTATAATCGTGAGCACAACGATCATTGTGAGCATGCAACATAGATAGAGCACTATCTAGAAACATCCATAAACATCATGAATCACCAAAGAAGCATCCACAACAACTAAACTTACTAGAATCACATCATCTTCATTCAAGAACACCAACTGAAGCAACAAAATGACTGTTCAAACACAACTGCTCATAACTCGATCAAATCTTTATGCGGATCTCTAAAAATTAATGTGGATGAACTATATATACTTGACAAGAAACCCTTTAATCCACAACCATTGATTATCAATGTACTAAGCTCGCCAACAGAATGAACTTCACTTCATCACTGACAACCTGCAACTTATTTTATTACAATTTTCTCAATATCCTCGACATATACAACTTCTAAAACATTAATGCCAATAGTGTTGAAATCAATGACAACCACATATAAGAAACTCAACCACAACATCCAACATGTAGTACACTTGATCATCATCACCCTAGATTGGCTTGAACTTAGGTGGGATCTGCTTGCTATCAAGGTTAGCCACCATTTTGCATCTACAGTCCTTCTTTTGTTTGCAATGAGGGCAATATTCTGCCAACATTGTCTCTGCCTCCTCATGATTCTTCTTTTCTTGAAGTGAATCCATCTAGGTAGCTATATTTTTTATGATGTCTTTCCTGAAATCTACCAACAAGCGAGTAATCTCCATTCTTTATACTCCATTGGTGGATGATTTACCCATAGATGATTGATAACTTCTTCCTTTCTTTGAAGCTGCCATGGAATAGTTCCAACATATTTTCTTAATATCATCCCAAGGAACTTGGGTGATATCTCCTCCTCCCATCAATTCCAAAGCATTAGTGTGCTTTTCATCGATTCCACTTAGGAAGAACAACTTTTGGGATTCTTCATTGAGTTTATGATATGAAGATTTTTGTAGGAAAAACAAAAATCTTGAAATGTAATCCTCCAAACTCTCATCTTCCTTCTTCTACATCCAAAAGATGTTATCTCCTCTCATGTCACTACCCTTGCAATATTCCTTATGCTTCTCAAGGAAATTTTTCTTCATGTCATTCCAAGTCTCCATAATATTCCTGCCTAAGTTCATAAACTTGTTGGAGATCAGAATTGCGCACTCAAACAAGTTGGGCTTGTTTATCTTGCCTCAACATGGAGTTGCCATGGTGTTTGATGATCTTGCCTCCAAAGGCTGATAATACTAAAGAAAACACTAGATCCTTTAGCATGTGCACTTCTTATGTTCTTTTCACACTAGATTTTCTTGAAAATCAAAGATTGGAGTGGCTAGGTATGTTGTTTTCTACCTCTAAAGGTTGAAACTTAGCTATGCATACAAAACAATAGCTTAAAACCTTGAAATTTGACTCTAAAATAGACTTCTAGGGTCCCGCTAGGTATGCCAAAGACTGTTGGAGATCAGGATTGCACCCTCAAACAAGCTAAGCTTGTTTATCCTACCTCGACATGGAAACACTCTAGACTTGTGGGTAAGTCTATGTAATAGTGTGAATCTCCATATTAGGGATGGTTCCCTTTAGATGATCACCTAAACTATGAATTTTTTGAGGCAAAAGGAGAGAGAAAACTGAAAAATGAAACCTATACAGCTAAATGATGATCAACTAGAGACTCGGTGACTTTGACATGACTTGATTCACAACAAACCCATTTTAAGCATTAATTCCCACAATGCACCTTAGATCAGCTAGCTCGACAATTTTTTGCACAAAGACTTGGTAAAAGTTGAATACAATGTGCAACCTGAATAGTCTACAATTCTTGTCTACAACCCACAATAATAAGACAAAATAAGGATCCTCAAACTTTAATCACAAACAATCATCGAAATTCTTAGTGTAAGAACATGACAAGAGAAAATGAAAAGGGGAAACTCTATTGCTTATATTGAAATTGATGAAACAAGATATCAAAAATTTGATTCAAAAGTTTACAATACTCTACAATGCATATGAGAGCAAGAAACTGAAATCTGTGAACCCTGAGAAAATCAAGTTTTTCATATTTATAGACAGAGAGTGACCTTGTGGTCCTAGAAATAGAAAAATCCAAGTTGTTGTCCTTCAAAAGGAAACTTCATCTGCATTTTCAAGCTCCCTCTAAAGTGTAAAAAATAGTCTTCAAAATAGCTCCAAAGGGCTTAAAAAATCTGGAAACTTTCTATCATCCAAAGTTGATCCATAAAAGCACTCAAAATTAGGCTCAAACTACTGGAAACTCAAAATAGAAACTTCTATCGGTCACCTTCTCTCTCAATTTTCCCAAGAAATCAAAATGGAAATTTTTGGTGTTAATTGAAGTGCATCTTAATTGCATTTTAAAATAAAAACTTAATCAAGCAATTTATAGAAACATTGATTAATTAGTTGTTTTACATCTTGCAATTTCTGAATTACAAAATGATAAGGCTCACTCTCTTACATATTATTTTTCCAATTTTTCCTTCAACTCTTCGATTTACCTCATATATATATATATAGTTAAAGTTATAGTTATATTGATTTTTGCATTTAATTTTTTACAAAAATCAATACTTTACAAAAGTATTGTTCTTTTACATGATTGATTTTTATATAAAAAAATCATAAAAATACTTGCCCCCATTCACTTGGAATTTTTTTTTTGATGACCTAGAGTCACCACGTGAACTCCAAAGGCAATTTTGGCATGAAATTTTTCCTAAGGAAAGAAAAAGGTTACCCTAGAAGGGGCCATGTGCATATCATGAGTCTTATTTTCTACAAAAATCAAAAGAAAAATATAAGCCATAGGCATATCGACCTAGGCACATGAAATATCAGTAAGGAAAAGCATTGAAAAATAAAATTAATGTGATAAAATCACATAGAACAATTATAGGGTAAAAACCCTAACACACAAAAAGGCCTCCATTCATTTCACCTACTAGCCATTTACACCACTAACCTTTTCAACAAGAATAGAACCCTGCCTGTGCGCCGCCATGGAGAGACTATGGTTTCATTTTTGGGCCTCCATTCGAGTTCCTCTCCTTCGATTCTTTAGTGCATTCAGTCCTCCACATTCAGTGGTAAGTTGTGATAGTGTTTTTATTCCATATGTTAGATTTTTCATTGAAGAAAAAGGCCATTGAGGTCATAGCTATTATAATATTTTGATGTTTTTTTTCTATTGTTTTGTGGCAATGTTGCATTGTTGTTGAAATGGTCAACTGTGGGAGTTCATCCGAGCCATCCTTAAGGCTTTGGCCATGGGATTTCAACAATTTTTTCCATGGATATTGGAAGGTGAGCTCCCTCTTCTCCTTTCTACTATATTTTCCTTTCAAAGTTAAGCTCCATCGAGCTTTCCTCTATAGAAAGTGTAGATTTTTTAGTTTCTACATTGATCATTTATCTTGACCGCGACCACTGTGTATTCTCTATAGAAAAAGTGGGGCTCAACCCTCCATTTGTGAATGTTTCTATTGATACTTGGGACCATTTATAATGAATCCTCCTACATGAGGGTTTATGAAATCTCCATGGCTGCGGGCCTATGTCTTTTTCTCATCCACTTGTGAATAGTTTGATAGGGCTTCAACCTTTGTTATGTCAATGAACACACATAAAAAGAAAAACCCTTCTTCATGTTGTGGATTTCCACTCTTAAGGCCATAGGAATGTTGTCTTCACTTTACTATTTTGAGAATGGAACAAGGGTTTGGACCCTTAGCATCCTTCCTTTGCATCTAGCTCTAAATTTCAAAATCAATATATGTGCTTTATGCTTCAAAAGAATAAAGATTTAGGCCCCTCCAAGCCGCAGGTAAATGAACTTTAATCAAGGCTTTCTTTCATTTCTGTATTTGGCTCGAACCCCATTTTTTCATTCTAGAAATAACACTTGTAAATCTTGAATGAATTTTAACCTAAACCCAAGGTGACTGTATATTCTCTTTGACATTCAGTTTCCTATAGCATACATACTTTATTTTGAGCAAATAGAATGATTCCATTTTGGATTCATACCATTTCTAGAACATACCATGTTAGATGCAAAAATTCATATTTTTTACTTCATATATGCCATTCTTGATGGTGCAAAAATAGTATGTTGTTCAAATGATACCATGTCTTATCAATACAATATTTTTCCTTTGATTTTCTTTAAGTGTACAACATCATAAAAATTATCTTCATTTGATATCACCTCCATGGTTTGTCAAGCAAAATATTTCACACCTTTTATGTGTTCTTGGATCACATTGTGTATATACCACTATCATGATTTTGTCTTTACTTGATTAAAATCACTTGAAACTTCAAAACATGCTTCACTTCTCAATTAAAGATTGGCCACCATAGCTTGATTTTACCTCCATCATTGGAAATGCTAAAACAACACAATTTTTTCTACAATCCCATTTACTAATGATGTTTTCTTGAACTAATCTTGAGCACACTTGACACTTATGAAGACACTTTTGTGAAACAAATTGATGTTTTAATGTTCTCTTTCAGAAATTTTCAAATTTTCAAATGCATTTGGATGTTTCAAAAGATGCACATTTCACTTTTCTCTCAAATTCTTATTCTTCATTTTGCATCTCAAATAAATACTGAACTATGCAATCAATTTTCCCACATAACAGTGACATCAAAACACTAAAACTAGTTCACATGCTGCAGATTCTTCACCTGAAACAATGTTGTTTCACCTTGTACATATACATAATTCAATGTTCTTGAATCCATGGCCAACAATGTCACCTTTTGTTTCTTCAAACAACAACATGATGATGTGAATGCAACATTCGCATGGAAGATTTTGAAATATATAACCCTGATTATGATGTTCTTGGAGCTCTTCCATTTGATTCATTTGTAATGGATGATTATAAACAAGGCAATTATGTGTGTCTATTCACTATCTTGTTCATGCATTTGTACTAAAATAGTTGGTCACTCATGATTTTCAATTCATTACACTTTGAGAGTTGATTGTCCTGAATCAAATATTGAGTCCCCATGGCATCTATGATGCATTTTTTAGATTGATTTCTTTTCTTGAGTTCTTTGGATCTTTTTTTCTTTTTAATCCCTATTTGGATGCATGAGGGATAGCATGTCTAGTCTCAACCCTTGTGGGAGCCCATTTTACCCCACATGCTTTATGATATTCGATCTGGTTTAGTAGCATGGCGTGTCCTATACCTACACATGGAAACAAACAATGTTAGATAAAAATAATATATCATTATGATATTTCCTCCTTCGATTTTGGAACATTTATTGTTCTTGCTCAGTTGTTTCAATGTATCATCAACAACTTTCTCCATTATTGTTGATAATTCATATACGAATTGTATATACATAAAAATGGTCATGTCTAAATCCTGGCATTTAATTAAATATTTATTATTTAATTAATTCCTCTACATATGATTAAATTAATTTGATTTAATTATATTGTTCATCCACTTTATTCTTCCACTTTAATTAAATAAATTCATTTTATTTAATTACCACTTTCTTAAGTCCACTTAATTAATTAAATAAATGTCATTGTTTATTTAAATTAATTATCACATTTAAGTTTAATTAAATCTTTGATTTAATTGAATTTAATTTTCTTTCTCCTATTCAAATATTTCTTCTAATTAATTAAATATTTTATTTAATTAATTTCATTTAAAACTTTAATTAAATATATTTCATATATTTTCAAATCATAATTAAATATTTTATTTAATTATGAAATCCTCCATTATTCTTCAAATCTTGGGTAAATATTCTATTTTAAGAAAAAATCTCCATGTCACCCATAAATAAATAATTGAAATTAATAACTCATTATTTATCTTCTTCAAAATCTTTCCAAAATCTCACAAAAAGATTATTTTTACAATTCATCTTTATCATCTCATCTTATCTCTTTTTGAAAAAAGGAAACAAAGCTTGCTTTCTATTTTCTCTTCAGTCTTATCCATCTTCGACCATTCGATCTGTCAGGAATTTTCACAGCCGTTGATCACATCAGCCAATCAGAAGCTTTCAAAAACTCTACAAATACCCCTGCGAATCCAAGCATTGGTTACAAACAATACATGCGAATTAGAGATTACTTGCATTTTAGCATTATAACATTCTATCATCTTAGCATTGTCATTATCAACTTTAGCATTCATAGAATTTTCATAATCTTTCATTTTATTGATCATGTTTAGTATCAGAATAATCATGTCTTAGCATAGCATTGCATACAATCATATTCAATCTTGTTCTCTAGGAAGACCGTTTGTTGAGCCTAGCACACAATCTAAGAGCCAACTGGAATCAATGAAAAACACTGGAGATAGAGGACAATGGAATTCCTTTGAAGCATAAATGGAGTTTTCTTACAGGTTTTTCACGTTCTGGAATTCGAATTTTTGGCAAATTTTTCTATTTTAGCGCATACGTGGATTTCTGTAGCGCATTTGAGGGTTTCTGTAGTGCATCTAGAGTTTATTTCAGCACTTTTGCAGGTCTTTCGACACATCCAAGAACTATTTCAGCGCATATAGGGAACATAACAGCGCATTTAAGGAACAAAATGGTGCATATACCCAGCACAACTTATTAAATTTTTTGTAAAAACCAAAAAAAAAAAGTTGCATTTTTTTTAGCGCATTTAGGAGTTCTTTAGAGCATTTGGGACTTTTTGCAGTTCTTATAGGATCTATTTTAGCGCATTTACTAGTTTTTGTGGTGCATAAAGGTGATCTTTTGGCGCATGCAGGTTGTAACTAAACAGGTTTCTGAGTCTAACGCCTTCCACAGACAAAATCTTTTCTAGCTTAAAATGAACCAATCTAGGATAGTCACATCTGGGTTTTTTCTTTAAAGAAGCAACCCTAGGGTAGACATGGATTAAAATGAAGCAATCTAGGATAGTCACCACACAATGATTTTTGTGGTTAAAATTGAACAACTTGTTTTCATGAAGCAACCTCTTCACATAGTTTAGATCATTGTGATTTGGGTTCTAAAAAGAACATTGTCTACTATGTTTGTGGCAATAGGTCTATGCTCTCCCCTTAATTGGGTGACCAGAATACCAGACTTTCCTTTTACATTCATGCAATTTTACTGCTTTATTACATCCTATAGAGGGCCTGCTCTTGTGGGAAAAAGTACTCACCCAAGAGGAACGACCCAAGTGGGTTCAAGTCAAAGCCAGACTATTCCACCCCACTATAAAATTTAAAGTGAATCTGGGGAAACCCATTTTTTTCAGTAGTGTGCAAGATAACCATCCCCAAAGCCTTTGTTCTAAAGGTTGGGAGGTCTCCTGAGGGAGTTTATTATTGCCGCACCAAGTGGAAACCCTTACTACGAACCTAGTGTAGTATCTCACTGTGTTAGTTTCTGAACATCATAATAATCATAGTGCAAGGGGAGGGAAGAATCTTCCCCCAAGATACTCACCATATAACTACCAAGGACCATTTGCTTAGAGGATCTAGTATCCACTTCTGTCACTCTGAGTACGTGCCTAGAAAAGACAAAAACACGAGCTCCCCTTCGGGGGTGACACGGTTGTGTGAGTCGACACAGTTCTAAGATGTGGGCTATTGATTATTATGATGGTCTGCTTGAGTACTAAGAGTGAGTCTACTTGAACTATCTTCTATGTGAAAAACCCATGAAAACACTTTTTGAAAAACATTTTTGAAGCATACACTTGATGTTTAGTATAGGGTTTAGGAGCAACTATTTTCAGAGTGTTTACTATGTTTTCAATCATACTAATTCAAATAAAAGATCATCCAGAATGAACATGCCAAATTTTACCTGAAACTGCTCAAAAACTATGAAAAACTACTTTGAAAAACTGTTTTAGCGCATCTAGGGTATATTCTAGTGCATATAAGGTATATTCTAGCGCATTTAGAGTCTGTTTTCACGCATAGAGATTTTTAGCGCATACGCTAGATAGTCTGAAAATAGTTTTTGAGTCACTGTGAAAACATTTTTTTTCTCGCACATATAGGACACAGAACAGCACATCTGAGACATATTGTAGCACATTCAATTGTTTCTCTGGCACATATGCCTATTTCTGCAGCACATACAAGGTACAAAGTACCACATCTATTGCTTTTCTAGAATTATTGCCTTTGACATATCTAACATCCATTGGTCCAGAAGCATACTGAAATTTATCTCATGCTTAGAGAGTGGAAATCGACCAAATTTGTCAAGAAGTCAATTGCCAATAGAATCAAGAAACCTAAGATACATCTAGGTTACAAGAAAACCTTACAACAAAGGAATTTTTTGTACAAGATTCGAAACGTCTTGCTTCATTACCGTGAATTTCCCAAAGATACCAAGATTTTGTTAGGGGATTTACCGATGAGTACGCTGTAGAACCTTTATATTCACAATCCTATTTTCAGAGAAGAGCTCTATCACAATGACACAATCACAATTAGCCTCTTGAGTTCAATTATATACCACAACCTTCTATCAAATATCCAACACATCCCATTCAAATCCTTCAGTGAAATAGGCTATTTGATATACTTATCATTCTTCAAGAACAAGGATCAAAATCTTAAAAGTGCACATTTCAAACAAACTTCTAATTACTAATTCAACTTCCCCCAATAGGATTTTTACATCCTTTATTATTGGAAGCCACAATCACAAATTAGGAACATCTTTTTGATCATATCATAAGATTTTCATCTTATCAGACCAAAACATCATCATTTTTGCACTTGTCAAACTATGATCTAAGTCTAGAAGACATCTCAAAATCATATGCCTATTTTTACAAGATCACAATACAATAAGCTGAAGGAAGGTATTCAATAAGAAGATCATACCCCAAGAACTCAAGAAGAAGGTAAAAATAGTGATCCTCTTTATAGTGTGAGTCGAAATCCCCTTTTTGAAGACAACATGGCCGAAAGAGAAAATGACCCTTTTACTTCCAATAGATATCTGAGAAAAACCCCTAAAGCTAGTGATGATGAACAAGATAAAGAGCATCGCCTTAGAGAAGCCGAGAAAGATCCTAAATTTCATAGAGCATTAGAAAAGATCTTAGAGCCCAACAAAGAAAAATATTTCCTCTATCTGGCTGACAAAGGAGCTAAGTTGCCTCATGATTTTAATATTGAAAACTTAAAGAAAGGTCTTGATGAAATGACCTTGTCTAATGTTAATGCTTTATCACAACAAGTTAAGGTACTTCAAGAGAAAATTAAAGACATACAAGGGGGAACTACAATGAAGACATAAGCTCTTGATGACATTTGTCCTTATCCCTTTGATCGACGTCTCAACATGATCCCCTTTCCCAAACATTGTGAAATCCCAAAGTTTGATTGATACAATGGTAAATTTGATCCAATTGATCATATTAGGGATTTCTAAAACATGACTTTAGATTTTTTCCATGAGGATACATACTTGATGCATTTGTTTCCTAGAAATCTTGGAGGCCAATCTATGGAATGGTTATCAAAAATCACATCGCCTATCAAGAAATTTGAGGAATTGATCAACGAGTTCATATCTCAATATTCCTATAACATACAACACCAAATAACCATGATTGATCTATGCAAGGCTAAGCAAAAACCTGGTAAACCATTCATTACATTTCTTCAAAGATGGAGAAGATTTTTTTCTAGATATCCACGTCATGTTCCTGAAAAGGAAAAGATCACCACCTTCATAAACAGCTTGGATCAAGAGATGAGTTATCGTCTAAATTTTCATTGTCCTCCCTCTTTTTAGAAATTTATTGAAAAGGCTATCACAATTGAAAGTGCATTGGTCCAGAGGGGGATAATCAAACTTGATAAAGACAATCCTAGCTCATCAAATCACCATAATGAAAAATCTAAGTTTTGGACTCGCAACAAAAACGTGGTGAATGATGGTGTTGTAGATGCACATCATGTCTCGACTAAGCCATTTGTTCTTAGTGCTCCATGTTCTCCTCGCAAAACTAACTATAACAATGTCAAGTTGGTTATGAATCAGGGAAACAATCCTCCTCCTCTGAGGAATAACCCAAATCAAACTTTTGTTCCAAATCAAAGTAATACCAACAATCAAGGATATCATGGAAACAATAACAATACCTTAGGAAACTCATCGAACACGAATCCACAACGATCTTCATTCTTCTCTAACACAAGAAATTTTACTCCATTGGGTCAATCTCTAGAATCTTCCCTTAAAGACTTGATGGAAAAGAACATTATTACCCTACCGCCTCAATGTAACTTCAAACCCAGCGTAAAACCACCATCATGGAATGATATGTACTATTGTGAATATCATCAGTGTAAGGGCCATTTTATGAATAATTTCCAAGCCTTGAAGAATGCTATTCAAGACTTAATAAAAAATGGCACCATCACAATAGAAGGAAATAAACAATCAAACAAAGACCACCAAGCATTTTGAAACCCTTTGCCCAACTATCAAAAGGGCGAGTCTTCTGGAAAAAGTGTGAATCATATCGATGAACATATAATCAATCATATCTACACTGACGATGAGCAAGTCAATGCTATAAAAGTTAAGGAGAAAATGGAATGTGGAGAAGTTAACGTAACAGCAAGGGCCCAAGCTAAAGTTTTCTTAAAGGGTGCTTCTTCAAAATCCATGGTATCCCCACCTCAACATCAATATGACTTAGTTAATCAACTTCGAAAAACTCCTGCTCAGATTTCTATCTTAGAACTTCTGAAGATTTCCCCAGCACACAAGGAAATTCTAGAAAAATCCCTCGTTGAAACAACTGTATCCACTGATCTAGATGTGGATCGATTTCAAGCCATGGTGGGATACTTATCCTCACCCACATGCCTCTGATTTTTTGAAAAAGATGATGTTTCCATGACTCATCCCCATAACTCATCACTATACTTGGAAGTCATGATCCACAAGTTTTGTGTCAAACTTGTACTAATAGATGGAGGTGCTGGTTTGAAGATATGTATCGTGAAATTAGTTAAGGCTTTAGGATTTTTTGAGGAATCCATTGATCACAGAAGGAAGATTACTATTAAAGCCTATGATTATAAGGAAAGAGCATCCAAGGGTGTAATCATGCTGCCGATCAGAGTGGGACCTGTTATCAAGAATACTTTCTATCAAGTATTAGACTATGATCTTGCATACAACATCTTGTTGGGTTGTCCTTGGATCCACAAAATGCAAGTTGTCCCATCCACATATCATCAATGTCTTAAGTTTCCTTATGACAGACAAGGGATCACAATACCAATAGATAATTCAAATAGTCAGACTTGTGCCAATATCAAAGCTAGTCAACATACTTTGGTTCCCAACAATCGAGAAGCTCCTACTAGTACTTCTCCCCAAGTTGATACACAAATAAGTCAGTTAACCAAAATCTTTGACAAGAAACTACGATTCAAGGACAATGGAGTACATGAGTATTCTCTTTGTCTTACTAATCTGCCTTTGTCACCTCGGTCACATGGATAACCTTCTATCACACAACATTAGATATTTGTGGCATCAACATCAACACAACTGCCAATAGAACCAATTACAAAATTTAATGGAAAATTTATCAAGGAAAAATTCCCCATGGAAGATCCTGAGGATAAAGAAATGCTAAAATGGCTCTATAAAGATGAAGATGAAGACAAAGCAGTTCTCAATGTCAAGCTACCAACTGATCAATATGGAAAAGGGTATTCAATCATGCAAAAGATGGGCTATGATGGTAATGGTCCTATCAGAAAGAGAAAAGGAGTAGTTGAGCCTATTCACCTTCCAGGACTTGCTGCAAAAGACAAAATAGGACTAGGCTATGATACTAGCTTGAAAGAAATAACATCCAAACAATTGCATGATACTATACTCACATTGCAAGAAGGTTCTAATCCAAGGGAAGCCTCCTTGATAGCAATTCAAAATTTCATTGATAATAACTTTGGCACAAACTCTAGAGAATACAAATGGGACACGATCCACAATGATGAGTTCTGGAGGGATAAACATGTTGATGTGATACACAAGTATATGCCTACTCTAATCAAAGGAGAAGGTTCAGGTACCCAACCACATGAATCTAAACTACAACGCAACTATGATTATAGTAATACCAAGTCAGATTTAATCGAACAAGACTATCGTGAGAACAGTACCATCATTGATCTACCTCATACCTCAGATCCTATAGACACCTCCGTTATGACCATAACCATAGCCGATTTCATGCAACCTAATGACCCGCTACCGCTAATACATCTCGATCTCATTGATTGGGATCTATTTGAACCTCTTGATATACCTATGTTTCCAACTGATGAATCTATCATGAACTTCCTTTCCACAAATGATGTAAATGATTGTTCTACTGGCAATCTTCAGTGTAGAGTCTTTAATCAGGAGTGTCAAGCCTCCCAGCTACAAAAATAAAAATAAAAAAGAAAGATCTAATGGTGAAAACCAAAATCTGGCAGTGTTAGATCAAACAAAAGATAAAACAAAGAGCATATCAGATGGTGAAAACCTTTTTAAGGCACCAGATGATGGGATGATTGACACTCTCCTGGAGCACTATCATGAGCGATCACCCATATTGATTGAGCCTACAAAAAAAGTTAATCTTGAAACTATAGAAAAACCAAGGATTGTATAGTTAGCTGCATCAATGAAAGATAAAGAAGTACCTGAGTTCATGGAATTTCTCAAAGAAAATCAAGTCAACTTTTTCTGGTCTTATGCAGACATGCAAGGTCTTGATCCTAATCTTATAATGCATCACTTATCCATCAAACCAGGAGCTAAACCTATGAAACAAAAACTTAGAAAGATACATCCTCATGTTGCACTACTAGTTAAGGAAGAACTTAAGAAAATCCTCGATGTGGGATTTATAAGATCAATTGACTATGCAGAATGGATCTCCAACATTGTTCCTATATCCAAGCCTGACAAAAGTGTTAGAGTGTGCACAAATTGCAAAGATCTTAATAAGGCATGTCCTAAGGATGACTTCCCTCTTCCAAGCATTGATACTATAGTTGATCTGATGGCTGGCCATTCCATGTGTTCACTAATGGATGGTTTTTTTGGTTATAACCAAATCAAGATTGCACCTAAGGACCAGGCAAAAACAACTTTCAAATGTCCATGGGGGACTTACTATTGGAATGTCATGCCTTTTGGTTTAAAGAATGCTAGGGCTACATATCAAAGAGCTATGACTATAATTTTTTATGAAATGATGCACACATTCATGGAAGATTATTTTGATGACATTGGAAAAATCATACACAAGAGAAGGACATCTCGAGGTATTATCCAAAATCTTTGCAAGGTTCGAAAAGTTCAAAGTTCGCCTCAACCCTAAGAAATGTGTTTTCGGAGTCACATCTGGAAAGCTCTTAGGATACATAGTATCAGCAAAAGGAATTGAAATAGATCCCGCTAAGGTACAAGAAATCATGGAAATGCCTCCACCAAAGAATATCAGTTAGTTGAGATCATTACATGGATGACTTCAATCTATACGAAGATTCATTGCACAACTAGTAGATAAAATTCTACCTTTCACACATCTACATAAGAACGTTCTTTTCAAATGGGATGATAAGTGTGAAATGGCCTTTCAACAAATCAAGCAGTACCTAATGAACCCATCAGTTTTGGTACCACCAAATCTAGACAAACCACTCATCTTATACATTGCAAAAATAGAGACATATTTGGGGGCATTATTAGCACAAGAAGACTCTACAGGAAAGGAATGTGCAATTTATTATATTAGTTGCACACTAATAGGTCATGAACTCAACTTCACTTTTATTGAGAAAGCTTGCCTAGTAGTGGTCTTTGCCTCGCAGAAGTTTTGACACTACATGTTAACTCATACAATCAATCTTGTTGCAAAGATTGATCCACTCAAATATCTACTAAGCAAAGCCACATTGACAGGAAGGCTAGCAAAATGGGTCATGATCTTAAGTGATTTTGATATCCATTATGTTGATCACAAGGAAATCAAAGGACAGGTTATCGCTGATCAATTGGCTAAAACACCCTTACAAGCATAGCATCCCATGCACATTGAATTTCTAGATGTTGACGTCTTCACTGCAAAATCCAAACAACCATGGTCATTATACTCTTATGGTTCTTTTACTCAACATGGATTGGGGGCAGGCATACTCTTTGTCACCCCTCAAGGGAATACCATTCCTCGATCATATAGGCTAATGTTTCCATGCACCAACAACATAGTCGAATATGAAGCTTTAATCACTAGAATCAAGATAGCATTAGAGTGGAGAATCACAGAACTACAAGTCTATGGTGACTCACAATTAGTCATTAATTAAATCAATGATGATTATATGACCAAAGATGAAAAAATGTTGCCATATAAGAAAATGGTTGATGATTTCAAGAAATACTTCACATATATCAAGTTCATATAGATTCCAAGGCTTGATAACAAGGCAACTGATGCCATGGCCACAAACACTTCATTATTACAACTCCCAGAAAATTAGGCTCACTATGAATTTCTAGTGGAACAATCATTTACACCTGCCTATAACACACCTAAAAGCCAAATCATTTGCCATTTAGTAGGTTCTGATTCACCTAGGTATGGCAAGATTTATGCCTACCTAAAAGATGAAATCTTACCATTTGACTTATCCCGTAACCAAAAACGCAACTTTATCCACCAATCCTCTCGCTATACTCTTATTGCTGACACTCTCTATCACCGTGGTCTTGATGGTACTTTACTTTGATGTCTTGAATGTGACGAATCCGACAAGGCTTTACAAGAATTTTATGGTGGAATTTGTGGTACTCATTTAAGTGGACTGACCTTATCCAAGAAATTGATTAGAATGGGTTACTATTGGCCTACAATGGAGAGAGAATCATTCACTTTTGTAAAGAAGTGCTCTAAATGTCAGATACATGGAAATCTCATCCATGCACCAGCACAAGAACTACAACTGTTCACTCCAACCTAGCAATTCTCTCAATGGGGGTTAGATCTCATTGGAAAGATTCATCCATCATCATCGAATGGACACAAGTTCATCATCACAGTGACAGAGTATTTTACCAAGTGGATTGAGGCAGTCCCTCTCACTAAGGTCACTGGAAAAACAAATCTCATCATTCATACTCAATTATCTCATTTGTCAGTATGGCATTCCCAACTCCATCATTACAGATAATGGATGACCATTCAAGAATTAGGATGTTGATGAACTTTGTGAGAGATTCCATATTCAACACAGATACTCAACACCTTATTATCCACAAGGGAATGGCCAAGCAGAGGCCTCGAACAAAACAATACTAAAAATCTTGAAGAAGACTATGAATGATGCAGGGAAAGATTGGCACATCCAACTCAATCCCACATTATGGACCTACAAAACTAGCATCAGAATGCCAATAGGAGCAACACGGTATGCTCTTGTCTATGGAGAAAAAGCCATTTTTCCACTAGAAGTTGAGATCCCATCACTAAGGGTATCATTGAAGTGTCTCATAATGGATGAGGAGTATAGAGTTTCCTTACTGCAAGAGCTGGAACTCCTCGATGAGAAGAGAAAATGAGCAGCTGACCATTTGAAAGCGTATCAACAGATGATGTCTCGTAGCTACAATTGCAAAGTCAAGCCATGTATCTTTTAGGTCGGTGTTCTTGTTCTGAAGGAAAACCCACGAAATTGGCAAGACAAAGAAAAGAAAGGAAAGTTTGAACCAAATTGGCTGGGTCCTTACATGGTCATAGCAGTACATGGTTCAGGAGCATACAAGCTATCAACACCAGAAGAGGACCTATTTGACGAACCCATCAACAACATGCACCTGAAAAAGTATTATGTCTAAAATAGTTATTCTTATCCATAAAAGTCCTAAAGAAATCA
>VDFB02193867.1:140486752-140523213 GCA_007258455.2 Sequoia sempervirens | reverse complement strand
TTGTGAGGGCCGCCAGTCATGCCTCCATTCCGTACACTTCAAGCTCTTGAACCATATGAGGCATGGATGAAGAATGAAGATGCCCAATGTGTTATATCATCTCCTTGCCATCATGGTGGCTGAAATGGAGAAAGGTAGGGATAATTCATTTCAAATGGCTTTATTTGAATTCAAATTATTAGTGGAAAAATATCTACATGAAGTATCTAATATGACATGGGAGGAGATTTTAAACATTGATCAATCTAGACCAGAGCATGTTAGAGGTCAGCCTCAACCCCATAGGGTTAGTAGGGAAATAAGGGTTTCTAAAATTACTCCTGGAGCATCAACCTCTGGTGCAAACCCTAGTTCAAACCCTCCTGCAGCTAAGCAAGCTATTGAAATTGGGTCTTTTGAGCCAAAATATTTAGGTGAGGAAAGTTCATCCTCATGTTCTAATGATAATGTCCCTACCAAATCCCAATTTGAACTAGGGCTACCCTTAGGAGAGAAGAGGCACAAATGAAAGAAGAAAAAATTAGAAAGGGAAAGGCCAAGAAGTAAGTGGCAAAAAACCAACACCAATCCCTAGGAAATGAAAAGTTGATAACATTGTTCCTCCTATAGCTGAAGGAAAAGGAAAAAACCATCCTAAGAGATCAAGACTAGTAGGGCTAGCCACTGGTGTACCTCCAAAGAGAATCCTTAGGCTTAGAAAAACATCTAGGGAGGAGAGAGAAGCCCTAATGGGGCAGGTGAATATTGAGGAAAAAGATATTTTTTAGGAACAGACAAATATTAGATTGGATGAGCTCACTACCATTGTAGAAGAAGTTGGTAATCAGGAACAAAATAGAAGTCTAGAACCCCTACAACAAGAGCAAGATGAAAATCTAGAGTTCCTGTAGCTAGAGCAGGATGAACAACCTAAATCACTGCAACTAGTTTTGTATGAACAACAAGAATCAGTGCCAAAAAAGACTTTGGTAGGAATGCATAAACCTCTTGATTTTTCATGGAATGACATAGCTCTAAAACTATGGAGTGAGATGCAAAGAAAAGAAGAAGAATGGAAAAAGGAACAAGTGCAAGTTGTAGAATGAGTTTAAAAAGCCAGATGTGGAGATTGAAGAGAAGAATACAAAAATTGCTACTTTGAAAGAAAAGGTGGATAATGTGGTAGATTTAATACCTAAATGCTAGCATGTAGAACTCCACCTAGAGTGTATGCCTTGCACTTGAAGGAGAAAAATATTTCCTTTAAATTTTCAAGGATTATTTTAGGTTTCAGTCCTTCTCTTGATACTCCACTTGAATTTTTCTAGGCTTATCAAATTGATCCTCTTGATGTTAAAAATTTGTTATGTAAGTTACACCTACACAATTATGTCATTCCCAATGACCATGAATGGAACCCATTACTGTATATTGGATACCTCCATTTAAGGGCATTTATGTCTTGGATTTAGAATGAAATTAGTTGGGGGCAGCAGTTTAGAACCCACAGAGAAAGAGAATTACATACTCCCTTACCTATTAGAGTTGAATCTAGTAACCCTATAGAAATTTTCCAAACATGGCACACATTTCTTTACTTCCCAAGCTATAATAGAAGGATTATGCCTGTTAGGGAGGAGACTTACAAAGAATATGAGAAGGTAGCTAGAACTATAGGAAAATTAGTAATGGGTTACTTATCATAGAGGTGGAATAGTTTGATTGAAGAGTTGCAACAAGCTGAACCCCACTCTTTAGAGAACTATGTTGCAACATGCAAAAGATTTGACATGTATATTTAAATGGGAAGGTCGAAACAAGAGTTTTGGCTTCCATTAACATTTCAGCCACCTACTTTATCTACTTTATTGTGGCTTGTGCCAAACTATAGGTATTACTAATATGACATAGATGTAGAAAGGGGAAGGTGGAATAGGTTGGAGAGAAAACAAGGATTCTACTAGGATCCTAATTCAGACACTGCAGAGACTGATGTTGGACAACTAGCAATTGTTGACTTCAGGGTATTAACTAGGAAAAATAATGGTGCTTCTTCTACTGGAGGACCAACAAACTGTTAGGTTGGGGGGAATGATGAGCTCATTTAATGGCTCAATTTTGATAGGGTCTGTTATCTATTTTCTATTGCTATCATAGACTTTGATACTAGGTTGTTGACATTTTCTATGTTATTCCCGTAAAACCATAGACCTTGGGCATAAATTTATCTCTATGAATTTAATGACATTATCATGTTATGTGGATTACCTATGTTGAATTTACAAGTGGTTGAATGAATGTTACTAAGGTAATTATAGATATACATTTGTTTGTGTGTGCTAATGCTATTTTGTAGGTTTCCACTAAAATGTTGATGTCAACAAAGCCTGCTATGTGGGAGAAATTCTTGCTAGTTGGTCGGTTACTAAGAAGTCAAGAAGTTGATCATTAAGAAGTCAAAGTGGGAAAACTTTCATGGAGGGAAATTCATAATTCAAATAAATGAATGTAACTACCTTTTTTAATGATCATATTTGTTGTTGAGAAAATCTAGGGAGTGCATTATGATATATTCTCGTTGAAGCAAGTTTTCTTTGACCAATTTTGTGCATGTATAACTTCTTCCATCTTTTTCTATGCTTTCAATAAGTAGCATCCTCCTTTTTTGATGGAGTTGATTACCTAGGTAGTTAAGGTTAGTTAGTAGTTTTTCTCTATAAATAATGGTCAACTCCTTTTGATAAAGTTGGACATTCTGAGTTTGCACTCTCATTTTCTAGTTTTATAGTTCTATGGCTCAGATGTTGTACTTATGCTTTCAAGAAATAATATGATATGATATTTTGAGTTGCTACAGTTGAGTTAGTGTAAGGGAGACTCACTCAAGGGATCCCACTTGGTGAGAATTCCATCTATTAGTCTAGAAGTCATTTTTTGTTCAGTAGTTAGTTCTAGTTTCAACAACAATCTATTCCTGCAGCCACTAAAATTTTCTTCTGTGACTATTCCTGTAGCCAAGGTAGACAAAGTAGTTTCTTGTCTATTTGCTAGAATTTCCATTTCTATCATTCAGTTTCAATCTAGTGGATTAATGCTTAGTGTGGATGTTGATTTATGCTTGGTATTTCAGTTGATTTCTTTCCAACCCTTCATTTCCAACATTTTTTATTTCCTAGTTTATAGATGATTGAGATGAAGTCCTAGTGCACATACAAAGCTGACCCGTTTCATGTTTACGTCCTTGGGTTGACAACTAAAATGAACCTTCTTGATGAGTAAGATAACTACTTAGTGTAGATTTTCAATCTCTAAGTCACAGCCCTAAAGGATTAGTTATTAAACCATTGTAGGAGGCCAACAAAGGGTTCAAGAATAAGAATTTCTAACCTTACAACTAGAGTAAACACAACAAAAATTTAAAGAATTGGAATAACAATCTCACATACATATATAGAATGATCAATTATTCACTAGAAATATGCCCTACCTTCTGACTTACAAATTATAGAATGATATGGCGTTAAGCCCATAAGTACAATGCAAACCAAAATATTTGTATCTCTAGCTCTACTACTTAATGCAACTATACAATGCTTATATATATCATTTCCCACTCTAGAAAAGGTCTGCGTCAGCCTCAAGAGGTTCCAAAACCCTGAAGTTGATGAAAGATGTGAAGGTCAGCCAAAGCATATGATTCTCCTTTGATCCTCGGATAAACATGATGTAGATCAGAATGAAGGTTCCTTGATGGATGTGCATCCTTATGAAATGGTTTCTTGAGCTCTACAAGTCACGAGATAGGTTTGAACACTTGAAAATCAAGATAGTTCTGTGGAATGCTCATTCAATTATAATTGATATTTGTTAGCTTACATTCGAGCATCAAACACTTGAATTTTGGATATGATGTAGATGTTTCAATGAAGATATTATATCCTACTCCATGAGCTCTGATGTTACAATGTGGTAGAATGTGGTATGAAACATTAAGATTGGGTCCTAATAGCTAACTACTAAAATGCACAAAAACATGAATACAAATGTTTTTGGGTGATGCAAGATTGCTTGCAACTTGGGATGCTCCTACATCATACACCCAAGGTTGAATAAAATTGATCCTCTCACTTTCCTAGAGCTAGAGGAAAACCAATACAGTCCACCTCATCCTAAAAAATCCATGATGAATCTTGCTTCGGTCTTCCTTTCCATCTGACTAGATACTCCTTGCATTGCCTTCCTCTGGTGCTACGTCCAACTTTGTGATCTAAAATTTTCTCAATTTCCTTTGGATGATGTGCTATCTAGTCTGATAAACCAACTTCTTTGTCCTTCGGCGACTCTCCTTCATGATATTAGTGTAGGTCTGTAGTGTTGAATATAGGTGATATGCCAAATTCCTCCTGTAGTTCCACTTCATATGCATTTCCAAAAACAAACTTCTTAACGATCTTACAAGGTCCAAACTCCTTCATCTTCAACTTATTGTATGTCCCAACTAGAAATCTCTCTTTTCTTAGATATACCATTACTTCCTCTCCTACTGCAAACTCCTTATGTCTCCTCTTGTCTTCTTTCTCCTTGTGGGTATTGTTCATTTTCTCCAGATGCTCCTTAACTTGAGTGTGCATTGTTTCCATGAATCCTGAAAATTCCTCTTCCTCCACACTCCTTTCATTCTCCATACTGATATCCCTTATTTTTTCCACTCCTCTAGGTTGTTGTTGAGTCATAATTTCAGATTTGTCTTCCCTGTGCTTCAATTTACTGAATTTTTGTATGCAAATTATGCTTGCGGTAGTATCAAGTCTCAATTTCCTTCCTTACCTTCAATCAAACACCTCAATAACTTCTGGAAACTCTTGTTTACCACTTCTATCTATTCATCTATCTGTGGGTGCAATGTTGAACTATACTTCAAATCTATCTTCATATTCTTCCACATTGTTTTCTAGAAATATCCAATGAATTTAGTGTCTCTATCTAATACCATACTCTTTGGTAATCCATGCAATCTCACAATCTCCTTGAAAAATAGGTCTACAACATGTATTGCATCACTCATTTTCTTATAAGTTATGAAATGTGTCATCTTAGAAAATCTATCCACAACTACAAATATAGAGACTCAAATCCTCTTAGTGTCTTAGGTAATCCCAACACGAAGTTCATGCTAATGTCTTCCCATGGTCTCTCTAGTACTGTCAATGGTGCATACATTCCAATTTTTTGACTGTTTCCTTTTGCAACTTGATAAATCCTGCAACTTTGAACATATTTCCTTACATCCTTATACAACTATGGCCACAAATAGTTCTCACTCACCAATGTTATAGTCTTATCAATTCCAAAATGTCTTGATAATCCTTTACAATGCTTCCCCTTGATCAAATTTTCTCTCATTGAACTTCTAGGAATACATAACTAATTTTTCTTGAATAACATACCTTCTTGAATGAAGTAATCCAACCGTTTGCTTCTATTTGTCTCCAAAAGTTCCTTGCAAGCCTTCCATGCCTCTACAAAATCAATGTCGTCCTCACACATATGCTTCAGTTCTTCAAAACCCAATGCTTCAATTATCATCTCTGTCAACAAATTTCTTCTCCTGCTCAATGCATCTGCCACCTTGTTAGAATTTCCACTCTAGTGCTTCAACACAAATGTGTAACTCTTCGAGAATTCTACCCATCTCATGTTTCTTTGGTTCAACTTCCCTTAACTATTCAAATATTGTAAAGCTTGATGATCCATATACAACAAAAATTCCTTAGGAAATAGGTAGTGTCTCCACTTCTTCAAGGCTTGTATTATTGCATAGAATTTTTGATCAGAGGCTAAATATCTTCTCCTAGCATCATTCATTTTCTCACTAAAGTAGGCTACTGGTCTCCCTTCCTGACTTAAAATAGCTCCTATTGTACTTCCACTACCATCACAATCTACTTGGAATACCTTATCAAAGTTCGACAGTGCCAACACAAGTTGTTTTGTCACCTTCTACTTCAACAAATAAAAACTCTTATGTGCTCTTGATGTCCACATGAATTACTTTCGGTCACCCCTCATTTTCTCTATCATAGGTGTGAAAATACTACTAAAATTCTTGATGAACTTCTGATAGAAACTTCCTAGTCCATGAAATGATCTTACTTCTCCAACGTTCATAGGTGTAGGCCATTCAAATATTGCTCTAACCTTCTTAGGGTCCATCTTCAATCCTTCTACAGATATCATAAATCCCAAATATACCAGTTCTTCCTTCATGAAACTACACTTCTTGATGTTTATCAACAACTTCTCTTTTCTTAGCCTTTGGAATACTTTTCTGCGGTGCTCCAAATTTTCTTCCTTAGTTTTACTGAAAATTAGAATATCATCCAGATAAACAATGACAAACTTACCCAATAATTTCTTCAAAACTTCATTCATCAGCCACATAAATGTACTTAATGCATTAGTTAATCCAAATGGCATGACCAACCACTCATACAGTCCCTCATTTGTCTTGAAAGAAATCTTCCATTCATTTCCCTCTCTGATCTAGATCTAATAGTATCTACTCTTCAGTTCTATCTTGGTGAAATACTTTTCTCCACTCAAACTATCCATGATGTCATCAATTCTAGGCAATGGGAATCTATACTTCTCAGTGATCTTATTGATAGTCCTTGAATTTGTACACATCCTCCATTCTCTATATTTCTTAGGTGCAAGTACAACTGGTACCACACATGGGATCATACTTTCTGTAATCAATCCTTTCTTCAACAATTCCTATATCTATTTGTTCAACTCCGCATTCTCTCCTAGTGTCATCCAGTGTGCAACTTTGTTTAGCAAACTAGCTCCTAGAATAAGATCTATATGATGACTAATACTCTAGATTGGTGCTAATCCTTTAGGAACATTCTCTAATACAAGATCTTGGTACTCTGTCAAAAGTTTAGTGACTTCCTTTTCTAGAGATTCTTCTTCTTCGGTGATCCTTTCTAGATCTAAGGCTCTATTCTTCCTGGGAATCAAAGAAAAACACAGGTTTTCATGTCTCAACCCATCCAAATTTTTTCTTCCATCTACCAAATTGATTCTAGTTGTTCCACATACTTAACTTTCAAGCTCATCTTCCAAAGGTTTCAAGGTGATTCTATTTCCATTGGATGTTATGGTATACATATTCTTTCTCCATTCATGTACAACTTTCTTATCATACTGCCAAAGTCTACCCAACAATATATGACATACATCCATCAACATAATATCACACAACACTACTTCATGATATAATCCTATTTTGAATTTCACTAGAAATTGCTCACTTACTAGTGTCTTGTGCTCATCTCGAATCCAGGCTATCCTATAAGGCTTCATATGTTTTCTTCTTTCCAAATTTAGCTTTTTCACCATTTCCTCAGAAACTAGGTTATATGTGCTACCACTATCAATGATAACTTTGCAACAATTACCTCTTGCTTTGCGTCTAGTCTAAAACAAACTTTTCCTTTGTGGTACTTCCTTAGGTACTTCTTTCTCCTAGAATAGTGCTCTCCTCATAAATAATGATTCTCCCTTCTCAGGACCTCCTCCAAAAGTTGGTGGTTACATTGGTCCTTCCTCCACATATCTGGTTCTTACATTATTTTTAACCTTCTTACCTTCTTGGCGACACTCAAATGCTCTATTTCCTTCTCCTCCACACTTAAAATAGGTCCCTCTGAAATTTCTCTTATCAGATCCTTTCTCATCTCTCTATTATCCATCATTACAGTAATAATTGTATCTTCCTCTATTTTGTCAATAAGAATTTATGTCATCTCTCCCGTTATGGTATGAATTGGAATCCTTCTCTTCCTTGCGGTATGAATATTTTTCTTGTTTTGCTCCCCATATAGTTTTTCTACTCTGGAATGTCATCTTCCTCTCTAAAATTTACCTCCTCTTCCTCTCTACCTCTATTCATGCCTTTTGTTTATCTTTTCCTCCACCTTTAGTGCAAACTAATATGCTTCCTCTACTGAGTTCATCCAAGTACTAGACTCAACTCTTCCTAAATGTTCATCCCAATACATTGAGATATCTTGCAACTTTCTCCTTGCTTGCTTCAATATGTCTAGTCCTGATGATGATCTTATCAAATTCCCCAATGTATTCCTTCATAGTCTTATTCTTCTATCTTAGGTTTTTCAATCTCTTCAGCAACTCCAATTCATAGTTCAAAGGTACAAACTGGATCTTTAATTTTGTAACCATTCTATCCCATTTCATAATTTTTTTTATTTTTTTTTTGTTTCTCTCCAATTGAACTTCCTTCCACTATATTGTAGCATGTCCTTTTAGTTTAGTCTTTTCAAATATCACTCCTCTAGATCTTCAATTTCTTCATATTCAAAGTATTCTTCAATGTTATTTATCCAATCAATCAACTCTTCAAGATTCAAGCTACCAGTATAGTTCACAATCTCTATTATAGGTCACTTTCCTATTCTCAAAATAGCCTTCAACATCTTCACCTGATCTAATTCTTCCTCTTTTGTAGTCTCTTCTATTAGATCTACAGCTTACACTTCGTCATTATCACTTCCATCATTAGGTCTATGTTTTAAGCCTTTTCTTCTATCTTCTCCAACAACATCCAATCTTACTTTCATTGTTTGCATCATTTCCATCATCTCATCCATCTTTCTAGCAACATGAATAGTATTATGAATTCTCCTCAGTGACATATCTTCCTAGGATCTGGTGCAACTGCCTCAAGTCGGCAATCTAGGTACAGGGTCGCAACTACCTCATAATTGGATTTTTTTTGACAAACACAAGTAGGCTACCTCAAGTTGGTGATTTTCCCACACAAAGATCTTATAGAATGCCTTTGCTCAACTTCACTCTCCTCTCCCAAAGATTCACAACTTGCTATGCTCTCCCAAAGTTTTCAACTTCACTCTAATATCACTTGGTGCAATCAAGGATAGAGGGTCTAGAAATAGGACTGTCCAACCTTGTAGCTAGAGTAAACACAATGAAAAATAAAAAAAATGGAATAACAATCTCACATGCGCATATATAATGATCAATTATTCACTAGCAACATTCCCTACCTTTTGACTTACAAATTACAAAATGATATGGTGTTAAGCCTAGAAATAAAATGTGAACCAAAATCTTTCTATCTCTAGCTCTACCACCTAATGCAACTATACAATGCTTATATATATATCATTTCCTAGCTCTAGAAAAGTTTTGGGTCAGCCTCAAGAGGTCTCAAACCCCAAAGTTGATGAAATGTGTGAAGGTTAGCCAAAACATATGATTTTCTCTTGATCCTTGACAAACATGATGTGGATCGGAATGAATGTCCCTCGATGAATGTGCATCCTTATGAAATGGTTTCTTGAGCTCCACAAGTCATGGGATACGTCCACACACTTGAAAAGCCAAGACTTTTCTGTTAATGCTCTCTGTCCAACTACAGTTGATATTTTGTTAGTGATATCTTCATACTGGAATCTCCAAAACACTTAAATCTTGGATATGATGTAGATGTTTCAATGAAGATCTTATATCCTACTCCATGAGCTCTAATGTTACAGTGCAGTAGAATACAGTATCAAACATTGAGATTGGGTCCTGACAACTAACTAATGAAATGGAAGAAAACATGAATGCAAATATTTTTGGGTGATGCAAGATTGCTTGCAACCTGGGATGCTCCTGCATCAATATCATGGTTACATGTATAGTGGGACCATAATTTATTAAGGAACTTGACTATTTAGGATATTGCAAAGATAACGAATTTTAGTTTTAGATCCTCAAGGATGCTATTGAGGAAGTTGGGCCACAAACTATGGTCTAAGCAGTGATAGATGCAACCCATGTGTCCAAAGTTGTAGGGAAATTGATTAAAAAAACTTATAGACATATTTAGTGGACTCCTTGTTGTGTGTATGTTATGAATAATGCACTCAAGGACATGGGAAAGATTGATTGGATAAAAGCAGTGGTCAATGATGCTAGAGATGTACAAATTTCTATCTACAACCACCACACTTCACATGCTCTCTTTAGGATATTCTCTAAGAAGGAATTATTGAAACCTATTGATACTAGATATGTATCCTATTTCATTATCTTAGAGATAATTCTTGAGTTTCAAGAGGAATTGCAACTAATGGTTATGATAGAAAAATGGAATTGATGGATTGAGTCCAAGACATAGTAGGGGAAGAGAGTGATGATTTTAGGGTGATGCAAAATACAGTCTCCATAATTACTCCAATCTTCCATGCGATAATGTATGGTGATGCTACTACACCTAACCTATGAGAGGTGTATGAGCACATTAATAATATGCTTGACCAAATGAGGGTTTTTTGTGTGAGAGAAGAACCCCACATTAGCATTCTACAATGAGAAAATTCAACCAATCATTCATTAGAGATGGGAGAAGCTCAAAAATACCTTGCACATGGATTCCTATGTAGTGAACCCCAAGTGGTACAAGAAAAGGCTAGGTAGAGTTACACCCTTACATGATGCTGAGGTGAAGGAAGGGTTCTTTGGGGCCATCCAAAAGGTGTATTATCATATATAGGACAAAAAAATTCATACTAAGTGGAAAAAAATTTCCACTCTTATGAGTTATTTTGAGGTGATCAAGATGGATATGGAAACTATCACACAAGATGGCCCAATTTTATGGTGGAATTGCCATGGACTAATTTCTTTGACTACCACTCTAGCCATTCAATTGCTATCTTAGGTTTCTAGTTCTTCAACTACTGAAAGGAACTTATCTACTTATAGCTTCATCCACTCTCTTAAGAGGAAAAAACTTACATCTAAGAGAGCAAAGAAGCTTACGGTTGTACATAGTGATTTTTGTCTCATTGATGGCAAGAAACTTGTATAGTAATTTTCCAAAGTTTCTTTTGTAAATTCAACATTATAATTCTTATAAATATTTTTTTAACTATTATTTCATTTATTATATATATATCAACATTGTCTACTATCTCCAAACTTAGGCGCTTGTTCCCCCCATCCCTAAAACCCATACTAGTATCCCTATGTTAGGAAACTATATGGAACAAATGTTATATTTTATCACTTTTCTAGTTTCACAAACTTATGCCTAAGAGAAAATATTAATCAAATCCAAATTTATCTTCTCTTAATCAAACCTTTTATCATCCATGCAAACTTATTAGAGTCTAGTAAAGCAATACTAGTAGAAACAATGATTAAAAAATGGTGGAAAGTAGAAACCCCAATGGTTAGAAAAAGGAGAACTACAAAAAATAATACTAATCACTTAAGCTATAATTAAAATTATTGGATGGAAAGTGAAAATCTTTGGGATTGTATACCAAAAATAATTCCTATATTTAAAGATGAGAGAAATCTTCCATGATGATATTTATCTTCGGGTAAGCACTAGTTTTTTTCTATATTACTAGTTCTTCGTATCTTGCTTTATACTTGTGGAGTAAAATATTAACAAAAAATATAGAGGAATTGAACCAAATAAACTACTAAAGAGGAAAATAAAGTCAAATAAAAATTATTCATACAAAGTGACTCATGTTTGTAGACCAAGTAAATTGTTGAAAGTTCCAAAACATGTTTAAGATAAATTGATCATCAATTTAAATTTCAAAAAATGATCTAGCTACGTGTTGATTCCAAAATTAAAATATGTACACCCTATAGCACGATTAAAAAATTAAAAAAAGTCCTCCAACACATGATGCCCTATGGTCTATAATATAAAGGAAGTTTCATAACCATTCCATAAATGTTTTAGTGGGTATTGTTATGAATCAGATATGTTGACTAGGTGATGCACAAGAACTAATTAGTTAAGATAATGGGAAAAAACATACAACCCAAATTTGAAAATAATACTATATATATGTAATAGCTATTCAAATACACCTATCGACAACACTCTCTCTTAAAAAGGATATTCATCTATGAGCCTCCATGAAGCTGTAATGCCCAAAACTTTACACCAAAATATAGTTAAAGACAAAACACAAATTCCAAACTTTGTTCACTTACACCTGCAAAAACTCTCAAATTTTGCTACCAAAGTAGGCACTACAAGAAAGCATACAACTTTTGACCAATCATAAACTATAATTCTTTTCATTAGATAACTAAATTGCTTACACCATTATGGTCAGTTCGAGAGGATATGTGGAATCCACATCTCTGAGGTAGACTTAAACAGTTCAACTAACCCAAAATTAACTTGAAACATTATAGAGTCACATGCCAACAATAACACACATATTTATAACCAGTAATCATAAGAATAATAAGAGAACAAATCCTAGGGGCCAGACCTAGTCCTTGGGGGCCCGTCGTCAGACGGTCTTGCCTACGTATGTAATTCGTAGAGGCACCGGAGTTCGACAACTAGGCTTCAACCATCTCCCACATGGTTGGATAACAAAGAAATATAATCACTAGGTTAAAAAATATGGCTTAACATCAATACTGACATGGGCTAAACTCGATACTCTTCTAAAATTCATCTTCACCTCTATACCATTAATTATAAACTATAAGAGCGGGTACGCAACCCTTTCTAGGGCCCAATACCCCAGACAGTTCCACAATCGGCTGCCACCCACTTAGGTGAAGCCAGGGATCTGAGACCTAGGTAAGGATATACAAAACAACACACTCCAAGGATATTTTCTTTGAGTTTGCAAAGAAATGAGAGTTTCAGACTTACCTATATCCTAGGTTCAAAAGATGACATGTCCTTAATTTAAAACATAATCCTCTAACACTCCACTATATTAAAGAAGCCAATAATATAGTTAAAAGCATGACATGACATTGATAATGGTAACAATTTCATCAAAAAAATCTTTTTATAAAAATAAAGGAACCTAATAGAAGGTTTAATCATGAATGAAATATTTTCTAATTGTCTCGCTATATAGGTCTATACTTTACTATACCATGATAGTTATTTAACAATTGTCTGGATACGTATAATTCTACAAGATTAATCAAACTATAAAACCTTACTCTTACTAATGAATAATAAATAGCAAACTTAAAACAATATTCTAGACAATACTTTCCAAACCAATTCGTAACTATTAATTAAAAATCAGCAATTTATTGTTTAGTAATTATAAGTCATGTATTAACACTTAATGATATAAAGTTTATACTAATTGATTAGATATTTATCAAAATTTAGTTTCATATCCAATTAGATCAAATCAAGTGTGGTAATCAATGCATTAATAACATGTGGGCAAGTGAAATAAATAAAGATTTATCATTACAGGTATTGAATACTTTTAATTTTAATTACCTCCATAGCTTCATTAATAAGATTACTATTAGAACACTCTCTTAACGCTATGTTCATTTTAATATTACGATCTTGATTCATATTAGGTACCCTCCATAAAATTCTCACTACGTATATATATTAATTATTTTTATTTATTTTATTTTATGTTATGTGTATTGCTGGCAAAAATGAATAATAAACAAAACCATTACATTGGCCACGTTTATTTTTAACAATTTTCAGAGCATGTAGTTTGGGTTTAAACTTAGAGTTTAAGTCAAAATTTAGTTTGAGCACCAATAATCATGCATAGCCAAAGTACGCAACTTACAATGTCATTTAAAAAAAAATCCTACTTGTGAATCCTTATTTCTCACCAAACAGGCCATTTAGAGAAGTAGCAGTCATAAATGTAATACCAAATCCCACAACATTAGCCGTAGGCATGCATGTAAAATGCAGAAGCACAGACAAGGCACATTAATTTTTTGACAGAATTCCTCAAAGAAATCCGTCTTATGGGCTAGATATATTTGATACTAGAATTAAAGCTTAAAACACAGCTAAACAGGGAAAGTAACCATTGAATATTGTAACGATGATTTAAGACCCTGCGGTTTAATTCAGACTCGTTGACCTTTTGTAATCTGGGCATAGATAGAGTACTAGGTGAAATTTTGAATAGCATACAAAGTATTTGGAAATCAATTCTTTTTATACAAGACTTCACAGCAGACGTCTTATACGCTAAATTAGTTTCGATATTGTACTTGAATTATAAAAAAAAATTACATTAATAAGGCAACACAACACAGGGGACACTTATAATGTGTTCTACTTATAACACAGGGTCACTCTGCAATAGAGCCAATTTCAATAGGTTTTTCCAGTACCGTCCTACCTAGGCTGGGAGCTTTGGAATGGTGTAAAGACATTCATTATAACTTAGAATTGTATGCAGTGCGAAAATGTAAACAATACATGACAATTGTTTCAAGAACTAATTAACTAACGCCCTGCAAAGTATGGCCAATCAAAATGGGAACATGAACAAAGTATGACGGAGTTACATTTAAGTTTTGAGTTCATATTTTCTATATTGAATTTGAAAGTATTATATGCTCATAATTTCAGCGTAATTTAACTTCTACCCTTATGGCCCAGGGCGCACATCTTTTGGAGATCATGTATGCTAACTAAACACCATTGGCAGGGGTGAAGATTAACACAATAACTAGCATATGAAAAATACCTGTATATTAAGAGGCGTCATTAATCAAGGGAACACAAGACAAAGCCACGCAACCCTCTCACGCGCCAGCACTATCTCCTGGTCTCTCTTTGCACCAATGTTTAAGCTATGGATGAGATGCCACACGAAAACAATGGAGTACAGTTTAGAATAATGGGAGTCCATTGTTAGATGCAAATCAATAGAAATGCCTGCGGGATCACAGCCTCGGTATTCCAGGCATCCCAGACTATTGAACGTAAGCTCCCTCCACGTCTAGACCCTCTGTGTCCACAGTCCTCACAACCTTTCCATGAACTCCATGATTTATTTTTATTTTTTTCCTCTAAATGTGTGACAGCCTCATGAAATCATGGTTGAAACATCAACCACTTCACAAATTTAGTGATTCAAACACAGATTACGTTCAGACCAACTGAACATGATCCCCATTTGGTAGCTACACAAACACGTCTCTCTCTCTCTCAGCACCGTGTTGGCTACTACCAATCAATTCATGATGCCTCCCTTAAACTTGACAATTTAGCAATTTTATCATACATTCTACCGCAGTTGTTGCAGCCACGCTAGGAACTAGAGCCTCACGTCTTTATCAAATAGTGTCCCATTCTCTAGACATTCCTTTCTACCCCCCCATCTAAACATTTTGTTTGTGCCCAAATTGTGCCATACTGCCTAGCACGAATACCCACTGCCATTAGAAGTGAATATCTTAGAATCAATTCTTCATTCCCATAATTCACTTCTATTTCCATTCAGCCCTCCTAGTTCCCTCCATAAACCACCTATATCTAGCACATTAATTGTTTCTACTTGATTCCTCTGTCCTTTGCTCGCGTGCTCATAGGGATTACCAAAACAAATGCGAGGGAAGATATCCCATGTTCGACCCTCTTTCCTGGAAAGTGTAAAACACTCTTCCTAAATCATGGTGTACTATCCTATCATTAATTTGGGCGGTGGGTAGAAAATCCCCGAAATAAAGATCGATCATACGGCCAAATCTAGTTCCATAGCAATATCCAGGCACCATAAATGTGACAGTAAGGGTCGCTACTTCATTTCCAAAGGACAACATGAATGACAACCAGACCAACCAAACCAGTCACGTAATCTAGATTCGAAGAGATACAAAATTTAATTCCATTAATTACCCAATCAAATCGCTATCAGGCATTCATGAAGGGTATCCACCATTACACTCAACCATTATCTACTTCTACGTGGGTGCACATTACTTTTCAAACAAATCCCTTTTTTAGCTAATCAAAATATTTTCTGGAGAGATTGATCTCTATGTCATCTCCATTAAATACCCATCCTAGGCCCATACGCAACCCATCCCTATATAATAATGGGCCAACCAACAAGATTTCCAAAATATCCAGAAGTATTGTTTATTTTAAACAAAACAACTCTTAATCTCCATTAACATTATCAAAATTATTTCTAACGATCCAAACAATAATATTGCTAATTAATCTCAATTAAAATTATTAAAATTAAAATATAGTGAATGTTTAATCAAGTAGTAGTATTATTGAATGCTATTATTACTAATATTATCCAATATCAATGTTGATTTTATTATTAATATTGATATTTAATTTAATGTTAATATCACCATTTACTATCACCATGTTGGTCTCCCCCATTTTAGGATTTAATTTTAGTGTAGTATCATATCCAATGTTGTTACTTTTAATTTAATACTAACATTTTGCTATAATGTTAATATTTACATTGTTAATAAAACTAATGATTTACTAACCATCATGAACCATTATTAAGCTTGAATGTCATTACTACTAAGGTTCACTCCTTGCCTATCCTTTATACAATTAGCAATATTGTTATCATCATATAAAACCGTGAATTATGCTTCAATGCCAATACTATAATTTTGACAAGTTTCTAAATTTATACTTTAACTCAACCTATTATCTTTTATATGCTATACCCATGATACAATAGGATATTTGTAATTATTGAATAGAAAGGATGGGGGCCTTACATCCCCCTCCCCTTGGCTTAGACTTCCTCCTGGAAGTCACTAGGGTTCAAGGACATACCCTCAATACAAGAAAGCAGATAAATACATCACACAATAATTATTTCCCTTCCTTGATGTAGTAATCAAAACATTAAACCAATAACACACATTAAGGACATACCTTCCATAAATCTAATCGTCCAAATACTTAAAATAATTTTTCACAATAGAACATTTATTTGGTACACTCTTAATATTACAAAGTTAACAACTATCCATGCAGTTATAAATCATTGAAAATGTAAGCAACTTTAACTCATTTACACAATAGAAAATAAAATAATTTAACATCCTTTACACTACATAGCCTCTTTGCACTACGTACATCACTCATGATGTTAGAAAATATTTTGTTTCAATGGCCAATCATGTCTCAAAATTATTAGCTTCACATTTTGTTCAAATATGTTCTTAAGAGGACAATTTAGCTTATAATTATTGTACTCATACCATATCTCAAGAAATATTAACTTGCATTATTTGTTACTTTCACACATAGTTCACAGGTATGCCACAACACATTTACTTACAATTTCACATGTATGCAAAACAATGTCAAGGATGCTCTTCCCAATGGGTGCGCTTGTCCTTGTACAATTACAAAATTTACAACAGAAGGCTCACACAATGGGGTTTACAAGGACGGATATTCTTGGATACCACTTGAGGCCCTTCTCTAAGGTATCCTCCAATAGATAAGAATAATCATAAAACTAGGGGAAGAATGGATTAATGACCGTCCCATACCGGTCCCATTCACAACCCCTTTCAAAATAATTCCCCAGCACATCTACTCCCCTATACAATCTACCAGGGAACCCCCAGGGATATGGCATTTTACAAATTTTACATTACACCACACATGCCAACAATTTGCAAACAAGGAGAAAGCCTCAAATAGAGCAACATAAGATCACTTGAATCAAAGTTTTTTAATACAACAGCCAAAAGGAAAACTATAAATTCAAGAGAAACAAAATAAGGATCAATTGTAGCTACATTGCAACATTTCAATCTTAAATTGAAAACAAAATTCAAACAAGTCCTTGAGGCAAATCAGACTTTAAAAACCTTCAAATGGCTAATTAGCCTAATAAAATAACTGTAAAATTCCACATTGTTGGCGCATAATAAAGTAAAACCTCAATTAAGAATTATGAACAATTCATATTTCAGCAATACAACTTGCACATCACGAGCACCATGTGACTTGACAAGCAACCTAATGGGAGGAGGGGAATGGTGGTTCTCTAACCACAATAGCATGCAATAGCTGGTGGTCCCTGACCACATAAATATGAATAACTAGTGGTCCCTGACCACATAAATCCGCATCATTGGTGGTCCCTGACCACATAAATACAAGTAACTGGTGGTCCCTGACCACATAAATACGAATCACTGGTGGTCCCTGACCACATAAATATAAATCACTAGTGGTCCCCGACCACATAATTATAAGTAACTGGTGGTCCATAAAATTCCATCCTTTAGCCATGGGTTATAACATCAAGGAATAGGTTTGCACTATGAACCAACAAGTGTGGCTCTCATATGTGGGGGAGTAGGCTATGGTCAACATCCATGGGATGATTACAATGACTCCACATAGATCCTTTTTCAGGATTAGGGACCATGCCCTGAGCTCGTAATTTCCCGATGGGAGAACATGTGCCTCTCAACCCCTATTTACACTAGCTAGCATCACACTCCCATAAAGGGGGGAACCAAACACTAGAGGTACACATTTAACATAAAAAAAATAAGACTAACACAATGGAATACATCTCATTTCATTTAATAAATACACATCCACACATTTCATGCTTACTCCACTTCACAACAAATCAACTACACAAGATAATCACGAAGGGTACACATAGGGGATCGTACTAGATGTCCACCACCCTTATCCCAAGTCGAATACCCTGTATCTCGTACTTGGGGAACAACACATATACTGGTTTCCACATGACAAATCACATTAACTATCAAGAATCTTATCATTTCATTCCATATGAGCCAAGGATGCACAACATACATTTAATTTTACAACTTGGCCTATCCACAAAAATTACCACAATACACAACATAAGCATCCTTATGGGGTATTCACATACACCAAGAATACAAATTAACTTATATTTTCTCTTTCTTTTTCCAATTTCATCTTTTAAAGCAACAAACCATTTTCTTGCACATAATTAAATAGGAAAATATTCTATTCTACAAAATGACATACCAATTCATGATAAAGTTTATCTTCTCAAACAAGGCAGACCCAATACTCAACATGCAATATGAAAAACATAGTCCAGTTTATTAGCACCACAACAAAACATTATTTCCATTCAACCTTCACTAAATCACCCATTTAACAATTTCATCTCAATTGAGTCAACAATTATATGACTTTCTATGACTAATAATGCAATTGGGGACCTTAAGTCTCACCAATGTAATGTTGTTATGACACACCTGCCATTCTATATCCCAGACATGCCATGAAATGAAAGACAACTTTTAATTCAAAAATTTAGCAATGAAAGGTTTACTACTACATTCATTCCCTCTCCACCATCATTATTATTTATTTGCAATGCATATTATTCCACTATTCCCTTTTTATCTTAATTATTAATTGATTACACACACAAGTTTATGCATATATCCTAAGGTGATATTGCAATTTTGGGACAAAGACATTTTTCCCAACATACATATTTCCTCCATATCTACAAGATAGCTTTACATACAATATGCACTTTTAGGGAGTACTTCATTTATCCACACACAAGAAAGGAATCATGTTTTCAAATCAACCCAACCACCTAGATTTAGAAATAAGGGTTATAGTGTTTTACACTTAGTCATTCACTTGCATTATGAAGTTAAAAGATGTTCACTTAAGTAAAGTTGTATTGTCTACTCAATATTCATGTTTTAAGGATCTTCCTTCATCTCCATAAGGTTCATGGTTATAGGATAGCACAAGGGTAAACTTTATAATAATAATAATAATAATAATAATAATAATAATAATAATCATTGAATGCACTACTATATGTTTAATCCTTCATTTGTTTTTAAATTCTATTTTATTATGGATTGACTTGGTTTTCACAAGGATAGTTCACTACGACATGATAACCAATATGAATGGAACATACAATTGACACATTTAGTTTGTTTAATCTAGATCATCCTAAACATTTATGAGCCCTAAGGAAGGGTATATAGGTGCATTTATATTTAGATTTTACCAAGCCAAAATCTCTAAACTTAGTTGTTTACCCCCATCATAGTCAAATGCATCATCCACATGTGGTTACATAATACTCTATCAACTTAACAACATAGAGAAAGGTCTCACATCTCAAACAAAGTTTAATCGCTACTTTTTCCATCTAGATTTTATAGAGTAGAATATATGATTCCTTAAGAGACATTAGTATTTCACTACTCTTATACTACATAAAGCATATGAACATAGCATCATTCACAACAGGGATACGTAGTACTTGATCAGATCTAACAATCATTATCAAGAATAAAGAAAGGAAGGACAACATAAGGTCATTCTATCCATCCCTCACAATGAGATAAACACCCAAAATAAATTCACAAAAGCACAACACAATGCGACACTAGCGAGATACCGATTATTGGCTAGCCTCACCGATACCAAATCTGTTTAATTTCAACCAAAATACAGTTAAGGACAAAACACAAATTTCAAATTTCGACCACAACCACTAGCATAAAACCCAAAGACTGCTCCCTATACCTGCACTTCATGAAAGCATAACAACATCTGACTAATAAATTATAAGGACTCAACCATCTACACATTTATTTTGACACTCAAGGTTGGGTTTCAAATGGAGATATGGAATCCACATCACCAAGGTAGGCTTGATTAGTTCCATGAACTCATCAATAATCACAGACTTAGTTCAAGTCACAAGTTAATCAAATAGAATATATATTTCAATAGTATCTTTAAGTAATAATAAGAGAACAAGCCTAGGGGCCAGACTTAATTCATCGGGGGCTCGTCTTTGACGACCTTGCCTACATATATAATTCGCAGAGGAACCGTAGTTCGACAATTTGAGTTTTACGAATACAAGCTTTGTCAACATGAGGGTACACCCTCAAGGTTCAATTCACATTTGGTTTGACTACACTTGGAAAGAACAAATAATGGGCCATAAAAGTTAAATATTGTAGTTGGTTTCACTCTATGATAAAATTACTAATTGATATAATAAGAAGCATACAAACCATCACCCATTCTTATAACTAACCCACACTTGATTGCAAAATGGATCCACATGGCATGCCCACGAATTCCAAGGGCATAATTTATTGTAAAAACACAATTTCCCCTTTCTTTCTTTCTTTTTTCAACAAATTCCACTAGACCTTGCTACCTAATGACCAAAGATCTAGGAAATGCTACACAAAACTAATCCTTAACACATCCTCAATACTCACTATTTAAATTAGCTCTAATTGTGAGTCGTAGTTATCTCAAGCACAATTTTTATGCAATAAAAGATTTCCAAGAGAATGTAACAACTTTACTCCTCTTCTCAAGCTTACCATTTTTCAAGGCTATTTACTAGAACGTTAAACCAATATAATATAATAGTAGAAATTGTGTGATCATAAATAGTAACATGTTAATCTTTCAAGCAATATAACACCCAATTTAAAAATAAAAAATAAAAATTATTTGATTGGTATAAAACTAATGATAATATAATTGTAATTTATGTATAACACTAATAACAATAATTAAAATACTCCTCAAAAGATAAATCATATAAATTATTCATAGCAATGATTTTAAAATATATATTAGTTTAAATAAGTAAATAAATGAAGAATTATTTATATTTAAATGGCTAGAATGTGTTTAAAGTAGAAAATGGTTTATAATTAATCCTAAAAGAAAGCCACGTATAAATTAAAAAAATCTATTAAACTTATCACATGCCTTTAGAGGAATATGTCTCTAAAGAATATTTACTTTTAAGATCTCTTCTTTTTATGAGATAGTGATTTTAGCTATAAAGTGTTTATTAAATAAGTGAAGATTCAAATTAAATATGCTTCTTATAACTCTAATTTAGTATCACCCAAAATGCAGCCCTCAAATTGTTGACCACCTCATTAGTTTTGATTTATTTTGTCTCTAAGGCTGCTGGAGGAAAGAAGAATACCCAAATATCTTTAACAAGCAAAAGAAAATTAACTATGTCTAGCGCAGTTTGAGAATTATTAAACTTAGATTAGGATTCTATGCACATTAAAAATAATAATAAATTAGGGAGCCTAATTTTATGGCAGCTACAAAAGCTTAGAGAGGACATGCCCCGTCCAAGCTCTCTTTCAGCTTATTTTAGTTTATTTATTTATTTTTAATTGTCTACAGGAGGATATGGAAGCAGTGAGTTTCTTTCCACGCTTTTCTTGTCTCTTTTTTTCTTTTTGAAATTAATTTAAATTTAAGAAAAATTATATTGTGCAACTACCAAGTCCTTCCCCTACTTTCACATGCTCCAAAATGTTTTGTCCATTTTTCTCTGCACAGTTGCTTTAATAATATCAAACTTCTACAGACATACTGCGCAAATCATACACTAATTTCTTTATTTAAAATTACTAAGAGTTTAGGGATAAATTGACTTAAATTTGCAGTTGACTGACTTCTTGATCACAAATTAACTTCTCATCACAGAGAGTACTAAGTGTAGATTTGATATGGAAAACAATACAGTACATTATAGGTACGTTAACTGGAAATCCCATTAGGGTAGAAATGTGTAACCTTTTTTTTTAGCTAATCGTTTGAGAAAATAGAGGTCGAATACAAATGCAATGGAAATTGTTGCAATAAAATTTATACTGCTCTTAAAGTAGTTGACTAACTAAGCTTCAACAGTTGGAGAGTCCTTCCAATTTCCATGTTTTATAGAATATTAAAAAAAAATCAGTTTAAAGTCTTGACCCACTTGGTAATATTTTGATTCGTTAGTTTAAGATTTATTAGCATTGATATGTTGAGAGCCTTGTTACACTTCCCTTGCATATATTTTGTAAGCTAGAATAATCAATTTTTAAACAATCGAGAAAATAAGAGAGGAATAAGTATTGGTTAAGAGAACAAGTGAAGGAGGAATAAGAATTAAGTGACCTGGAAATAGCACTGGTGTATCTAAGTAGCTTGCATGTGCTCGAGGATCTTTGTTCTGTCTCTTTTTAACACACCCAGAAGTGAGATACTACACTTATGCGTCCAATATACATCCTTCGCAGTGGCTGCCTCATAAACTCATATGAAACCATGGTAATCTGTTACCATTTCAACCTGTGCTTTATTTGAGAATATGCAATATGTATGCCATGTAGAGTAGTTGAAAAGTTTTCCCCGACATTACTTAGTCTCTCCTTTTTCTGAAAAGGCATATATTGGATACAAGAAGAGCACCAAAGAAAACAAATTGCCTGCAACTTCGACAGCCATATGCCAAGTCCCTTCAAAAGTCATCGAAGGTTTTCCCTTTTCGAATAACAAGACCTAAGGCTTTTTATTGAATATACTCTTCTTTGCTCACAGCCCTTACATCCATATGCTCTACTATTTATTTATTTTCAACCCACCCTGTCTCTCCATTTTTTTTGAGTGAAACTAAAGTGGATAAGGAGAAAAGAAAACCCAGAGACTCGTTACAGCCTGCCACTCTGATGCAAAGTTCAGTCTCTCCCAAAAACGAGAAAAAGAAACTATTCGCCCCTATACTGGGAAGGTTGTTTCTTCCATCCTCTATTTAGCTACCACTGAATTGATTGGGGATCCCTAACACCCAGCCTACTTTAATGCCTCATGTTTCCTTTGTTTGCAAGCAACCTAGCTCATCATAATATTACCCGATTAAAGCAGTCAGATCGACTGGTAAAAGAAAATATTAATTATTTTGCAGGCATCATCATTCCCCAATGGCTTGGCATGCCTGCCATAAATTCTGGTGAAGAGGGATGTCAATGTGGAAAATAATATCAAAATCCTTGTATTAGATGAATCCCCTTCCAACCTCAGCAATACGTTTTTCTGTTAACTCTCCAAAACTGAATCTGTTTACAAAATTCTCTTATGTGAAACTTTAAAAAAAGGTCCTTCACATTAACAACCATAGCTGGTCAAATCGACGTCCTTCCACACCTACTCATTTTCAAGTAGATGTAGATTAAATGACAATAAATTTAAGACCATTAAAATTAGCCGACAATGGTTTATGGTTGCACCAACTGCTGCGCCCATGAATGAGGTTCTCGATTCCCCACCCCTAATAAGAAAGATAGATCTCAAAATATCGGGGTTGTCAGAGATCTTCGATTCTGGGCTCAAGACAAGATTTTTCCAATTTTATTTTATTTTTACACTAAATTAACTGTCTGTCCAGACTTCTTCTCTATTTGAATATAATGTTAAGCCTCTCTTCTTTTCGAATTTAGCTTGCATATTGGCTAAGTAGAGAAATGGAAATTATACTTTATACTTTATTATAAATTCAATAATTCATTTCCGCAAATCTAATATAATAATATACGTAAAATTATTCTATTCCATTAAGTGTTAGATTTTATCAATTTACTTTAATTCAAGAATGTAAGCTTAAAATCTTGCATAGTGAAAAATCAAGAAAAACAATCTTGGAGACTAGGACAGATGAACTTATTTTTTTAAATGGTATCACATGATCGAATTAAGCAAACAAATTATTATACAACTAATCTTTCTTGACCAATCTAAATATCACCATTGACATGACAATGTGTAGATGTCCAAGGATAATTACCTATAACGAAAATGGGCAATATTACTATATCCAAGTATATAATATGTACACTAATTATGATTACCCTGAACTAAATGAAATGATATCCCATAAAGAATTTGTTACAATTTTCAAATAGTCTCTTGAATTACAATATGCAATGAAATGTCTTCCACAAAAGAGATATATCATAGGAAATATGTTGCACATATTTGATATTAATATCTTGCCATAGTATAGATAAGTTTGGTAATAAGTGGCAAAGATGAGATGGTTTATACAAAACATAAAATCATTCTAAAGTGGTATAGCTTATATGGCTTACATAAAATAATGAACATGACATAATAATTCACCTACACTAAGACTGAAGGTTTTGGATAACACAATATTAATGTTGCAAAGGAAAGACCTTCAAATGGGTTAAACCCTAGTTTAAGGATACAATATCATCAACTATTTTCTTTTATAAAAATACAATCATAAGGATGAAAGGAATAATTTTCAATCAATATTCATTGTAAAATTTATGGCCTAGATTTCAAAAAGAAATACTTCTCAATGATGTACAGTTAATATATATTGTAAGTAGCATAATTTTATGGCCACACATGTACAATTATATACACATTTTTGTCTGTAGCCTTACATGTACAATTATGGCCTTACATTGTTACACAACCTACATAAATTTTACCCACTATGTAACTCACAGTAGCAACCAAGAGTCATTTTCCACATGCCTATTTAGATCCTTGAATGCCTTGCTGATTATTCAATTTGTGGCCATTGGTTTCCAACGTGCAACTATTCGAATTCCAATAGTTTTCTAATTATTTGCAACTATTTTTTAACTCTAATTTGTATACACACATAATAATTTATTTATTAAATAATGACAAATTTTTGCTTCAAGGAAAAAATTAAGCTTCGAGTATGATCAAACTAGAGTTAAATCACTTTGTTCTAAGTTTTAATTATTTCCTGACAATGAATCAACCATATCATTATTATTTTTGTTTAATTGAGTTTTCCCACTACTTAATTCTTAGCTTTTTCATATATACATGATAGGATAATCCTTAATTTGATCATCTATATAAAAATACACTAAAGTGGTAGTATAGTATAAGTTTGAATCCCAGGTAGAGAGGACTTAAGATGGTACCCTAAAATTTTTACTTATAAGGATATGACTGAATTGAGGAAACCTAGTAGAATATGGTAATAAATCATCAAACAGAGTTAGTTGCAAGGAGTGATTGCTAAACAATCATAATATTGAGGTGGTTTATAAAATATCCTAGGAGAGATGCCACGAGGAAGAGTTTAGGGTATTACTAACATTTTTGGAAGAATGGATAACATATATAAAATGATGAGTTTAATAAATATTTCATTAGTTGATGTAGAAGAGGATAGAAAATATATATACAACATATGATTAATTATATTATTGATAAAAATTAGAAAAATGAGAGGATATTCAGTAATTACTTGGTAATATATAGGAAACCTACAAGAAGAAAAAATATATTACTTAAAAATTTTAATGTTTGTTTGGGATTCTAATAGACCAAAAGGTAAAGGTACAAAAATATGTAACACTTTTATAAAGGAAACAACCAACACTAATCCAACTTTTAAACTTCACTAAAAAAGTGGCATACATGTTTTGAATAGATACTAAAATGTGCATGTATTAAAACATAGTTATTTCCATTTGACACCAACTTCTATATTATCTTTTTTATACCATTTTGATATAGATTCTTTTATCTAGTGCATCATATTTTTAATTTTTTTAAAAATAAGTTTTAGTATTTTTCTTGACATGGTAATCAACCTATTTTTTTTGTCGATAACCTACTTTTAGTAAAAATAAAATAAAAAATATAAATAATAATTAAACAATTAAACTATTAAACTATTTTTTTTGAAAACTCCACTTATGAATCTACAAAAAGGTATTTTAAAATTAAAAAAATGTTATTTATATGTGTAGAAGTTGTTGAAACACCAATTTTTAAAAAATGATTTCATTTTTTGGTAAATTGGCCTCAAAGTGGTGGTACATATGCATTTAGCCAACAATTTTAGTTGAAAACGTTGTGGACATATCTAAATTATCTAGAATGAATCTTACTAGATCATATGCTTGGCAAGAAATTATTTTTAGCTAGAATTGCTAAAATTCACTTGTGTTTATAAGTTGGCTAAAAGTGTGACACAGATATGTAATTTTACCCCAAAAAGTTGATTTATAATTATTTTAGTTATGTGAACCTTGAATGGATTGATTGGTTATATGGTTTAAATGAGCATTTTGAAAATGAGGAAATTTAATATTTTGAAAGGTTAGATTTGGGAAAGCTGAATTGAAATAACAAACCCTTTTTCTTGTGGAAATAGGAACTTGTAGGAGATAATGGTGACTCCTCAACATCCCTAGGAATACGTGCTAGGCCAAAATATCATCCACAAGGGATAAAATGGAAATAATACTTGCTTCAACAATGCATGATTGAATATGGTTGAATATACAAATGTAAATGAGATGCCTTGCTTATAAAGGCAAGGTGATAGGAAGGATAAAACAAGATTGTGACATGTGTCTTAGTCCTATCACATGAGACAACTAAATTATAACAACCCAAGATAAGATAAGATCTAAAAAATAAAACTAAGAATTTCAAAAGGAATCTTGTAATCCTAAGTAAACTTAACACGCAAATATGTCGCCATAGTTTTTATCAAGGAAAATAGGTAGGCACACAAAATTTATTCACATCAACACCCCCCGTAAGTGAAACTTAGGGAGTAGATTATTATGTAAACTATGCAAACAAACTATGGAGTGAAAAGTGGAATAGTTGTTTGAGTATATCCTATTCATTGGCCAACTTCTTGAGGGCCTTACTCATGAAATTTAGCTATTCTTTAAGATTATTTAGAAAATCAGTTCAAGGAACCAAAAACTTGGTATAAATTTTTTAGTCATTTTTTCTCCACTCTCACAAGGAACTTGAATGCAAAAATTCTGTAATAAATTAGCATATTTTTATTTTCTATTTAATACCATTCTCTAATTCTCCCCCTTGAAGAAATTTTTAGTCAAACATCTATTTTTTTTGGCTTCTATTAATTAGGGGAAATGAAGGTTCAATATGGTTCTTTTATTTGAGTAAAATATAATTACTTACACTAAGAAAATAATTCAAATAAGAAAACTAAATTTAACACTAGTAGGGAAAAATAAAATATCTCATTGTACAAATGCACATTATTTTTTTTATAATAGTTTACTTATTTATTTTATTCAAGGAATATTACAATTTATAGACATTACCCTAACCATTGACCTAGAATTTATCCGAGTAATCTATAGTAGCACTTGGATACGGTACATCTACTATAAAAAGGATGCAAGGTTTGTTTCTAGAAGGTTTGACATGCAAATTTCAAGAAATTCATTAATGCTTGTAAGCTTATATTCTAGGTAAAGTTTAGTAACCTCAAGATATTCATTTGTCACCTCATAGTTGGTTTGATTTCCTTTAACAAAAATATTGTGCAAAATTGAAATGGGATGTTTTATGGATGAGACAAACTTGAAATGATACATATTAGATTTAGAATCTTAATTTGGATTATCATCTTGTGTATTTGAAATATCAAAAAGTAAAGAAGAATATTTATTAAATGAGTTCATCTTACTTTCAAAGAGCTTCATCATCTCAATTTTAGGCAAATTGACCCTTTTAAGATTCCATCCATTTTTCTTCTCCCATAGTAAAACAATCTCACTTTGGCTAGTCACATTCATTAGTGGCTTGTAAATCACTTTGGCTTATTTATTTTTCTTGGATCATTGACCATAATTATGTTTAGAGTGGAAACACCATCTTCAACATTCATGATAGTTGAATAAAAACATTAAGAAACATACAAAATATTTAAGTTCAACTAAATATCACACATATGGAAATATAACAATATATTGCTATGGTTACTATTGGGGGTGTGATCAAGAGCCATGAAGGTATCCTCATTAAAAATACACCAAAAACCTTGAGTTTTTCTCCAATATTATTGTTGAAGCTACAACAATTTGGTAGGGAATCAGGAGATTAAAAGAAAAAGGATGCAAAAAGGTGATTTTATGGTCATAAATTTTTTAGAAGGATTTTATGTTGAGCCTTGGATGATTAATGATATGATGGATGACTGTAAACATTCTCTGAATACTTTTTTTCCAATATAAGATCTACCATTCCTATAGGAAAGGAAATAGGGTAGCTTGGAAGGCAGCTAATGATGGCTTATCCTACCTTGATTGGGCCTGTTGGGGATTCAAAAATATCTCTTTTAACATCAAGGAATTTTTTTTAATGAAATACTTGATCATAGGTGGTCACCTAAATATGAATAATGGTGGAAAGGATTACTTATTTCCTTTTGGGGAAATGATGAAGATTGATTTCAATAATATTAATTTTAATCATGAGAATTTAATCCCTCATCACACAAAAGGTAGCATCATCATTTTTTGCTTAAATTTTGCAATTATGGCTTTCATACCTTGAGCCTTATTGATTTTTGAGAAAGACATGTTACTATGGAAATGATAGATTTCTAGATTGGCATCTCATGTGGAGATCCTCTCTACTCCATTCTAGTGATCTTTAATTTATATGAGTCACCCCTAAAGTACAATATCTTCAATAGGTGGGAAAAATATAGACTAGGGCCATAATTATCCGCAAGCTTGATACAAGCCATATCTTGTTCACTCTATTTTCCTACTCTTTCTTCAAGATTAACTTGTGCATTTCAAACCCCATTCCTCCCGCTTGTTGTTTCAAGTTTTTCATGAAGGTTTTTCTTCATCCTTTGTTCAAGTCCTCTACTGCTAGAATGGGGGACCCAATGAAAAGGTTTGCACCTTTGTCTTGTGTCTTGATCAAACAAAATACTGATTTGTTGAGAATTTTGAGGAGGTCATCATCACTCCCTTCTTCCAAGCTATGTAGGGGCATGATGATAAACTTATCTAGAAATCATGCAACTCTTGGAATGTAAGCAAATTTGTCATCAATGGTATTTAGTTTGAGGTTGCTACTAGCCTCATTGCTAAATTCATGGGTCTCCAATGCAAGGTTCTCAAGGTGACAACGATTTGTAATAGAAAGTACCAAAATTTTGAAGATAAATTCTTTGAGGAAGATGAGAAATGTCTTTGTCTATAAAATGGCTATGACTGAGAGAATGGCTATAGAATGGCTGTAATACATGGTTATCATTTTCCTTTGTTAAATCATGTCATCACAAGGAGTGGATTAATCTACCTTTTTTCCTAATTTCATCTCTTTTGGCCTACATCGCTAAAGGAGCCTCTCTGCCCCTACGTCAAGGCTTAATTTATGCCTTCTATGAATTTTCATGTGATGCTACCCCCCATTGCTATCCCCATGGATATAAAGCTCCTTGAAAATTACCTATGACCTTCCCCTAAAGTCCTCCCTTCAAACTCAAAGCCAAAATCTAAAAAAGGGTTTTCCTTTGCTATCACGTCTTCTAATCCCTCTTTTGGGTTGTTCACACAGACCACTACCCCTTAAAAAATAATTTCCCCTCATCCTCTCAAGAATGCTATAAAGAAGAAGTTGGAGCCCTTTATCTCTATAACTCTTGAAATTGGTGATGACCCAAAGCCTTGCCAAATGCGTCTGAACAGTAGTGGGTCTAGTGAAAGACGTTTTGCTAGACTAGCTAGTGTTAGCCAAAAGAATAACTTAGAGAAAAAAACTTAAGGAAAAAAGTTAGTGCTTGATGGCTAGGGCTTGGCTGACTGAGATGAAGATTTTTCTCCCTGAATGTGAGGAATATAGTCAAGATAATACTAAACTGGAGGATGAAGAGGAGGAAGTCAATGTTGAGGAGGGGAAAGAGAATAGTGTTGAAGAGGAAATCTTCGATGAAAAGAACGAAGAGGATTCAAAAGAACTTGAATGAAAGACCTAGTTGAAAACTGAGGATTCAATGGAGGATTTTGGTAAGGAAAAATGTAATGTTGAGCTTGAGGAAATTGAAAATGAAGAAGGTATATGCAACGACCTCAACCAAAACATGGAGGATAAATCGAAAGAAAGACCTAGCTCCTTCCTAAAGGATGAGCTCGAAGGTGATGGTGAGAACATAAGAAACAAGATTACTACCCTTGAGGAAGTTGTTGGCAACATCACTACTATTTTGGGCAGGATCATGCAACATGATTTTTTTGGAACGGTGTCTAGTAAGTCAAAGATAAGAAAAATTAAGAGGAAAATTAGGAAAGAGATGAAGGAGATGACTCAGAGGACCTTGGTTTCAGACCATGTCAATGTAAAGGACTAGGGGGTGGCCATGGACTTGCTGAAGACAAATTGGGATTTTATTACATTCTAAAAAGTAATGACTTTTTTTCATTGTTTTTGTAGTTTTGTCATCGTTTGGGCCTACATGCCTTCTTTTTCTTTTTTTCTGTTTATGAGATCTTCATGCTTCCTTTTTCTTGTTTCTAGATGATTGACCTAGTTGACCTCTGTTTTTCTTCTTTCCTTGCTTAAACTCTTGGGTTTGGGGGTTCTTCTCTTGATTTTCATATAAAAAATAATACATTTCTAACCTAGGTGATGTTTAACCCATCAATAAATTAGAAAATGTGTTTGTTGCTACTTGATCGATATTATTCTCTACCTAGATTTTGTATAACTTTAGTAAAGCCATCTCTATATATAACAGCTTCCTGTGCCGATAGTTTATGACGAGGATGAAGGCAACAGTCCACGAAATAAGTAGCATAAGAATTGGAAGAAACGAATGTGTATGGAATCCCAGCCTCTTCGGTTGCCCTTTGAATGGTTTTCTTAATATCATTTATTTTCTGAAAGGGAGGCAACGACTTGATCTGTCAATTTCATTGCGAAATTCTGAATGTAGGAACCTCTGTTTGAACCAAAAGAACACATCACAGTTTATGAATGAAGTAATAACTAGCCCATATTGCTAAATGCAAAACAATTTAAATTATATAAGCAACACTTGGATAAGTTTATAAGTATATCGAACAATCACAAGTGAATAAAATTTGTTGGATCACTCTTTTATGTTACCAGATGACTCATTGTGCTAACTGTAAACAGTGGGTATGTTGTAGTCCAACAGTTGCTTTATAATACCGACTGTAAACAGTTGGTGCGTTATTAGTCAACGGTTGTTTTTGTGAGATATAAATTCATAGGGCATTTATACGTTTATATTTACTACTTCCTTGATAGCCTTTATAATATTGAGCTGATTTAAATGCTGGGGAATGCCAACTACAAATATTACTATACCCACTTGCTTGACTACATTGACAAGGCTGTTATGATCATCTAAAGTTCCCTACTCCCATCAAAAAAAGGTGTTAGATGGATTCTTCTACTTAAAAGGCATAAGACTAAAACCAATAAGAATATGATTGCGACATTTGAAGAGAGTTGTTTTGTCTCCTTTTATTCAATTAACATCCCATTTAGACACTTTCATATAATCAGGCACTTTCATGGAGTTAGCTATAATTTGGAAGAACATTGAAGTTTCATATAATCAGACACTTTCATAGAGTTAGCTATAATTTGGAAGAACATTGAGGCTTCATATAATCAGACACTTTCATAGAGTTAGCTATAATTTGGAAGAACATTGAGGCTGGAGGGACCATTGCCATATTTATCCATGACATTCTTCCAAATTATAACTAACTCTATGAATGTTCCTGATTTCCATTGAACTAAACCCAATGTTCTTCCAAATTATATCTAACTCGATGAAAGTGCATGAATGGGACACCTAGTTGAATAGAAGGAAAGGAAACAAAACAACTCTCTTCAAGACTAGTTAAGAAAGACAACACTCTTCAATGAAGCGGTCTCGTCAGAAAACAATAAAACCTTAGAAGCGAGCACAAAAGCAACATATTGTCTATCTAGAAGTGGGACCATCTAAATACGACACATTTTTTTATATTTCGAGAGCAATGTTCTAGCCGAACATTTTCATTTTTTTGTCATCCTTTCGAAACCCCAAAGGCCAAATATTTTCAACCACTCCACTTTTGTATTCATGAAATAAAACTGTAATGAAGGCATAAGAAATTTCTTTAGTGAACACCTTGAAATTTATACAATCTGGGGTCTTGTCTAAGTGAATTTTTTTTGTTATACGGACACATTTAAAAATGGTATTGAGAATGAATTTAAAGAATCGACGTTATTATTTGATGAATGGTTGCTGGCTTCTGGGGTTTCAGAATTATCCCTATTGATTCGATGTTCGAACAAGTTGATTTGTTTCTCCATTTACAACGCGACCGATTATTTACGCTAGGCTATTTTTCATTTTTACGCACAATTAATCGAATATGCCAGACAACTAAACAGTCTTACTTTCATGCATAATGTTTGCAATCTATTTTTCAAGAACACGTTTCAATAAAGCTTTTATAGGGGGAAAGGGAAGAACACGTTTCAATAAATCTTTTGTGGGGAAAGGGGTTAATAGTTGTGTATGGTCTAATTGTTGTTATAGCATTTGTGTTTATAATATTCAATCTTGTCACATATTTAGCCGATAGACTATTTTGTTTGAAGTTTCCGCCAGGATTTTTGTCAGCTTAGCTGCGAATTGGATTTCTCAGCGCCGAGGGTTTGCCGACTGGAAGGGAGGGCACCTTTTTTTTTGTGGTGATGTGGGCATTGGTTATTACATGGGTTGGTGGCAGTGGAGAATGTTGTCATTGTAATGGGGAAGGTGAATGGTAAGTGTTCGATGTTGACTTTTCTAAATAAGTGGGTTGGTGGCGGTGGAGGTGGTCTCCTCGAAAGGAGGAAGGTGAATGGTAAGTGCTTGCTGGCTCGATGGTTAATGCATTTCTGGTTGTATGATGGAGCAACAAAGTAAAATGCAAATGGATGAAGTAAATGCAATATTGAATGTGAAGGAAGTCCGGGAAAGTATACTATTAAGTTAGACAAAACAACAATTGTGGTGTGTTGGGTTTCCGTGGGCAAACTTAATGTGAAAAAAATCATTGGCTTCAGCTCCCTCGCTGGTTTGATTCTAGATTATTTAGAAAGCATCTTATGCCAGATTGAAAACTGGTGTTCTCTAGAATTTGTGAGTCATTTTACATGGGTGGTTTGCATGGATGGTTAATTTATTGTCTATGTCTTCTTGTCAAATGTTTGTATGTTGTCCTCCAGTTCGGCCATCTTTGGTTTACGAGTAAGTTTGCTTATTGTTGTACTCAATAGTTTTGTTTAAAATAGTTAATTAAATTGAGAATTATTTTGGTATGGTGAATTTGAGTATCATTAGAAAATAAACTAAGTGTGGGACCACTCTACATCATCCTGTCCACGTAAGATGATTGACTATGTGTAAATTTATACCATATTTAGAACATAGTTAGTTACCTATCAGGGTTAGAGATTGTCGAGTTAATGATTATAAACCTATTAGAATGATCTTTATTTGGGTATAGAATGAATATTTACCCTATCATTACAGATTGATTTTAGGAATCCATAATAATTTACTCATATTTGATGTATGAAGGAATTACGAATTAATATGTGATAGATGATTAATTGTCTTTTAATTGATTTCAATTCATCTTGATAATAAAGTTGATTTCTATAGCTAAGAATTTTAATTATACAATACTAATACATGTCCCAATTAAAATAATAATATAATAAAATAAAAATAATATCAACAATACCATTGTTTGATTTTACAAGTAAATAGTTTATATTAAAAGAAAATGTGAATACTTACCCTTATAATTATTAAATGGGGATTATATTAAATCCAGAGGGATTATTTGAACTATTTAAAATATATCAAAAATAAATTGGTGAAGAATAATTTGGGATAAAAGATTGGACAAAGTAAATTAAAGTAAAATAAATATTATAATTATATCATTATTACTAAAATAATATATACATTTTAATTAAGCATTTAAATACCTTTATTTAAAGAATGAAAAGGAAAATGTAAAATTGAGGGCTTCTAAAAAGATTTACACCTGCCTTGCATGTGCCCTCCACCTGCCTTCAAGGTCTTCCTTCCTATTCACGTTTCTTGAGGAAGCGTTCCCATTCTACATGCTTTCTTGGGAAGGCGTCAACTTTTCATGGAGGGGCGGCTCACCATTGGAGGTCGCACACACTCTGCCAGGCAGATTACATGCCTTACAGTCCATGCGCCCAGAAGGAGGCAAGTATTGTGAACAGAGTGGAGGCCACGGTTACTTCTACAAAAGGCCGCAAAATGTTGTTTGAAGGTTTGGGGGGAATCATTCACCACAGGCTACGAATAAGGTGTTCGTTATAGGTATGTTATGAGTTCTATCAGCTGTAACAAGGAAGATGGTATTCGCTCCTCCAAACTCTTCTTCCCTAGTATTGATCCTCCACTTCTCTAAATTGGTGAACTGCAGTTGAAATTAAGGTTTCACCGATGGTTTTAGAGTATGTTTATTAAACTAAAATTACTGCTGCCATGTTTCTTATAACGCGCACATTAAGTTTGGCATTATGGCATCCTTCACTCTGCGTAGATTTTATATGTCATCAATGAGGTTTTTTCTCATACACAGAAAACATATACCATTTTTGGCCATTAATTCAACTGCGTCCTGGTATTTCTTTAAATTTCTCTATCCTTCTTGCTTTGTTTTGGCGCAGGTAGTTAGAAGGTTGGCTAAGGTTGAACAATCGGGCTTTACACCTGCCAAATTGCATTTGCTTGAAAGTTTCTAAAACCTTATTAATAAATCCATCTCCTGTACCCTCGCCCCCTGCAGCCAATCTTCTTGCAGTCTCCTCATTCTTTTGCCATGCAAGCTATGCTTGGTATTGTCGGTGCTGCTCTTCTTTAAGCCACCTCTGGATTTTCAGATCGTAAGGTTTCCTTGGAGATGCCTGATTCTCCTCCATTTACCTCGGCCTTGGGTTTTCTGTTTCACTGCCTCACCTTCATCATCGTTGTCAAATGAGTATGCAACATCAAAGTATAACTTGGAGCTAACCCCAGTTGCATTTTCAGGCCCTTTATCTTTAGCAACCACAGTGTTAGCAAGGAGCGATGAATAATTCTTGTGTTTTGGGGTTACCAGTCTGCAACTGCAAATAATCTCCCTGAGATCATTCGCAACCTGTCTCAACAGCAACACTAGAACACAGAAGACTATGAAGGCATAAATAGCCCTCCTAATTCTTTTGGCAACCTGTCACGTCTGCAGTACTTGAAAATAGAATGCTGTAGAGGTTTAAATAATCTCTTTGACTCCATTGTCAACCTGTCTCAGCCGCAGCGCTTGGGCAAAACAGGAAGTTTAAAAGTTTTAAATAACCTCCCTGGTTCGTTGGCTTTACACCCGCCAATTGCATTTGCTTGAAAGTTTCTAAAGCCTTATCATTAAATCCATGTCTTGCAAATGATTCCCTCCATGAGATGCCTGATGCTCCTCCCATTCACCTCGGCCTTGGGTTTTTGTTTCACTACCTCGTCTTCATCATCGTCATTACATGAGTATGCAACATCAGTGTATACTTTGGAGCTAACCCCAGTTACATTTTCAGGCCCTCTATCCTTAACAATCACAGTGTCAGCAAGGAGTGATGATTAATTCTGTGTTTTGGAGTTATCAGTCTGCAACTGCAAATTCTGAAACCCAAGTGGTACTAAAATAAATAAATAAATAAATAAAATAAAATCCATTCCTGCCTTCACAATTTTACAAAATTCCACTTGCCATGTTTCCGGTCATTATTTTAGGGAAATTTGTACTCGGCCAAATCGCTTTTTGTTGTGTTTTATTTTTCTCTAAAATAGCTCTCACAGCTTGTCTATGTCTCCATATTTTCTATACCTTTCTGCCAGGAAATTCATACTCTACATTTGACAAACCTTCTT